>CABFVX010008405.1:0-24414 GCA_902151425.1 Timema shepardi | reverse complement strand
TTTTTTAGAAACTCACTGTAAAACATTGTGTATTTTCTTTTATTATATTATTATGCCCGTGCGAAGCCGGGTTGGGCTGCTAGTGTCTAATAAATGTCATTATCTTTCTTTCCGTGTTTCTGAACATCACTCGAATTTAAACATGTCTGACATTATGTTTATATTCCATTTTAATACAGGTTATTGTAAGTTTTAACATCATTGACAGCTTAGTCACTATTTTATTTCACATTGTGGGGGCTATATTTTATCTAATATTTATTTATATATAATACTTATTACTATGAAGGCAGTGTTATTTGTCAGATTAGCTTTTGTATTGATTCAATATAATGTGGATTTCGATTCACACTTTTCAATACTATAGAAGGTGATTAATCCTCTAGTTTTTATTATATGTAATTTTATTTATTAATTTGTTAACCAAAGCTACCTGAAAATATATAATTCACTTATTATCAAGTTTTTTATTATCGTTTGAATTATGATATAATTGTGCCCATCATGAATATCAGTAATATTAATTACCTTAGATAAATTTTTGGGGTGAAGAGTGTTTGCATTCGAGAAATGTGCAAATTTTTCCAATTTAAATTTGACGTGAAAGAGATAAGATTTAGGCGAACTGTACCCTCATTTGAGTTTAGGAATTTGAAAAAAAACAGCATATATAGTATTATAAACACCAAGGGATAAGAACCCCAAGATCTTTGTAGCTGTAAATCCAAACCATATATATTTTTTCGTCCATAGAATCTTGAATGAAGATAGCTTAAATTAAATATGTCAACATAACTGTGGATTTATTCGCTTCCCGAAAAAACCAAGGAAAATAAATGGGGTCACATGACCAATCACAAGATTTCCACATCGTCATCTCGAGTAGTTCTGATTAATTTATATTCTTTATAGCTTGGTCCCTCCTGATTGAGATCTTCAGCACGAGAGAACCAATTAAATTCATAAAACAAACTATTTCTAATCACTTCGAATACACATTTTAAAGAGCATGTGCTGAAGAGCTAAAGTTAAATAGGCTTCGTTGGATGTTGTGAGGATATTTGAAATAACTTATTAATGGAAAACATATGTATCAATGAATTGGATAGTGCCATGACACACATCTTGAAAATATACATAGTGAAAATGTATACATCACCTAGAAGATAAAATTATGTTGATGGCCATTTGTTATAATTGGGCGTTGAAATGAATCATGTGTTGACATAAAGTAGGTCAATAGCTGTGACAGTTAAGCAATTTCTGCTTTCTATTTTCGACAAATATGTGAATAAAACTTTAACCTGATGCAAACACAGAGCAAATTTATTCACCACCTTTCTTCTATGTCTCGTGTCAGAGTGGGCATGAATTTGGGTAGAAACAATATCCTTTGCGCCACTTCTACCTATGGAGAATAAGTTACTTGATCGACCGGTTGTTATAATAGCCTCCAATGTTTTGATACATCATTATGCAGCTTTACGTGTAGGTATAAATGCGTGTTCCGACAACGACCACTATGGACTTCAAGTTACTGTCCAAAGCTACGGAGCACGTTTCCGTCATAATGGTTAAACTTCTACTAAATGACGAGCATACATTATTAAGAGCCCGTCTCACTCCCCAAGATAACATCTAACTTAGGTAGATGATACAACTCCAACTAGGTGTCGCATCATTGACCATTATTTATTTTAAACATTAAAGTTAGACTGAAACGTGCTAAACTAGTTTACCGTATTTAAAAGAGAAGCGATTTTGATAATACTTTGATGAATCACAAAAATGTCATGGTGTTCTTAAAACTTAATATGATAACTAATATTATAATTTATACATATATTAATATTGGATAACTGGTCAATATGGTATGTAAAGCATTGTTGATAGTTTCTCACAATATTTTGATTTGATTTTGTCTAATAATAGACTAATACAACACGCTCCTTTCTCTACATGATTTAAAATGTTCATTTTATAATAGTTAAAAGATACAACAAAATTTAATTATAATTATCTTTATATGAAAAAAACTTTAATCTATCTCAATATCTCCATTAATGACGGGAGCTGGCACTTTAACCAGGAGTCAACGGTCGGAGATATAGGATAGTAAGCCATCAATGAGTTTAATAAATATCTAATTAGAACACTTATTATTTATTAAACTAAATATTTCTATTTAAATATAAAATGTTGAAAAATGTATTTGTTTAAAGTTATCTATGAATGAATGGACGCGATTGTAACCAGTTTCCATGTAATAAGAAACAGTTGAACTCTTGCTGGACTTTTTTACAAAACTTGCAGTTTAGACATGCACATGCCGAGCTTATGGATTTTAGCTCACACAATTATGTGACTTGTCACTTTTTAAGGTATCTGCTACGCATCATGAACTACCTTGCAGTTTGGACTCCTCTTGACCTACATGTGAATGTGAGTGTGTTCCGAGGTCATCGCTAACAAACTTCATATAATTTGAATGCAGTGATTAACCACCCCAAAATAAATACGCTTTGTATTACCTCTCTTTTTCTGCGTCCATTGCGCATGCTCCTATTCCCACCTTGGCGTCTGCGCTGGTCTGCGCTGTAGCCGTGAGACGTGATTGGCTGACACCTGTTTTCTCCTTCCTTGTTTCCTCTCAATCGGGAAGATTATTGTATATGTATATATAACTTGTAACAATTTACGACTAATCGGGTGATTAACTATCATTTCTCTCATCCTAACTGCAGCTGTTCATCTGAGTCGGCCCTGGCCGCAATGAAGTCATACAGAGTCACCGCTCGGGTTTCCAAAAGGTAGAATCCCGCCACATTGGGATATCTACACCATTATTGTTAAACGTTGGTGCACTAGAAGAGCGCCGTCTACCTAATCGCTGGGGTTGGAATCATTCTGCTTTCTCACAGCTGATGGTGAAGTTCTGGTCAGCCTTAGCACTGACTGTTTTGTAACCCATTTATCTAATTTCCGTATGCGTTTGGTTTATATTGAAACTCACCAGGCAGTGTATCTTTAATAATGAAATAGAATATGTATTGTGATTAGCCATGACTAGGCTTTGTATTTTTTTTCCTGCATTTTTTGAGAGTTGTAAAGCGCTTGGTTCCTTATGAGCCAATCGCTTAGGTAGTTGATGTTCATATGTAATGAGCTAGTTTAATTGATTTCATGGAGATTCTACATGAATTAACTAGGGCAGGATAGATTCATTAACTTATATTGTATCCTAGTGGGAGATTTCAATTCTGCTACTTTTCATGATATGCGGCTTATCCGTACCAGTTAGAGAAATGTTTTATTTACGTTTATTAACAGCTGTTAATATGACTAATTTGCAAACTAGCGTTAGATTGTTTTTGTAGCTATTTTCTCTGTATAATTGCGAAGGGAACGTCAGAACTCACTATTCGGGAGTGGCTGTTAATTTTTGATGATATAACTAGGTCTGTTGGCCTTCCTAATGTTGTCCTCCATTCTATTATTTAGGATTCCTCTAATTAACTTCATATGTCATGGTTTGCCCATGCGTGGCCTTTGTATTACTCAGGTTAGTTTATTTTATGCCCAGTAGATGGCCTTCTTATGTAGAGCTTTTGTTATAGTTGAACTACTTGGGTGTACCTTTATGTCAAGTTTTTATCGTGAGTGTGGTCATTGTCGTTCTAGGCTGTAGCTGCGATGCCCTAATTGGGGATAATTATCTCCAATTTGGAGGGACAAGGTTAACACCTCCTCATAGTGACCGTGACGTTCATTCTATATAACTTACCTTAGAAAGGGCATTTAACTACTTTAATGTTAGAGGTCAATATTTCAAGGCTTATTATGAGTCTAAATAAGCTTAAGCTGAATTAGTTAATGGTAATATGCATTAAGGTACCGACTTTAAGTCACACAAGCTATGCGTTTGTGTCAGTTCTAAGGGAATTTCTTAGATGTTAAAAAAAGACCCNCCCCCCCCCCCCCCACTGTCTAGTAGATTGATATAGGCGAGTAGTTGTCATAGTTTACTTGTAGATAATTGGAAGCCTTGATATTGATCAAAGTTATTAACTGTTATCTCATTAGCCTCTACTTACGGCAATCAATAAACTGGTTATTATGTTTTCAGTTATGTTTTTGTAATTCGCTCATTAATATCTAATACTATCCTATCTATATAAACATGCCAAGTGGAGAGGATAACGGAAATCTATTGAACAAATCATGTTACCAACCTATGTCTTCCTTTAAGTGTTTGCTACCCTCTATAAACCTTTAAGGAGGGTACATGCATAAAATTTGACCAAAAAATTATTATCCTGGTTACGAAAAACAGTATTGTTCATCACTGCGTCTTATTACACGTTTGGTTTAAATGCTTGAGTACTATTTATGCTAATGGAATTAGGGATATAGAAGGTTATATTTAAATTATATACAACAGCATTTTCTTTGAGGGCGGGTGGAAAGCCATTTTGTAAAAAAAACCTCAGTAGAACAAATATATATTCAAACCTCCATTTTCTCATCATCGGCAGAGTGGCACATTAGACTATGTGGTCACTAAATTGAGTTAGAATAGTTTAAGATATCCACTCTTTAAATTTAAAGTTAAATACGTTTTATTAAAATTATTAAATGTAAAATAATTTAAACACCTTCTAAAACGTCAAGCTTTAGAAATACTCGGCTTCTACCAACGGGTAGGTTAAGATTACTATCTGAGATCGTTGAATAAAGGAATTGATTTTAAAATGAAGTTTGTCATTTCAGTATTATGATTACCTCTCCCAAATAAAATGGACTCTTTTTCCCGTAACTCATCCTCTACATCTTTAACACACAAAATATTTTTTTAATCAAATATGAAACGTACTTTAAACAAATCGATAATACTCTAAATATTTTCATCACAAACACATACCTATTTTATAGAATACAGGTTTGAAATATTTTCAAAAATTTTAAAAATATATCTATATTATCAACATGAAAATATTAATATTCGTTTTTAATTGATAAAATTACGTTTAGCTAAATTAAAATGTATTCGTCTGACAAATAAAAAAAAACTAAATTTAAATATTAGTATTGTATTAAATTTCACAGCTGTATATAAACTCCAACAGTTATATCACCCTTATAAAATATATTATTACTGTGATTATTAAAATTTATTGATAATTGGTAAAACGCAAATAACTATAAACTCACAAAACTTCAGACTCATAATATTATAGTTTATGGTGATAAGAAAGTCAGTGATCAAATTCCGGCAGTTTGTGATAAGCATTCCTTAAAAAGTTATATTACCTATCAGAGAAAATGCGAATGTATTTCCTATAAATTCCCTCCTTATCATTTCGACTAAGTTAGTAAAGTACGTAGATACTGAACCGTTGTTCACTACAGGGTTCATTTAATATATATAGAAATATAGAGTCATTTTAACACATATATTTATTATAGAAAACAAAAGATAAATTGTCATAAATACAGGTTTCACAAGATTGAACAAATAGCAAAGAGCAAATAAAGAATGTAACATTTACACAGTCTCACTTGGTAGATTTTGTTATTAATAGGTATTCATAAAACATGATGAATACACAGCTGATATCTCCAGCTGATTGGAGGTTAGGAAACAGGTGTCACTAAAGTACTACTGCTGGTCTTATTCCCCAATGGTACCGCCAGCATAATATAGTACATTGATAACTACAAATTCCTATGCTAAATCAAAACCTAATCATTGACTAATATTAATATAGAATAAATAGCGCGGACCCCACAATGAATCTAAGTCAATTTCCTTGGGTAGCGCCATTAAGCCAATACTCAGTTAATTAACAGTTTTCAACTACAGTTACATAAAGTTCTAAACTTGTTTTTTAGAGTAAACGGACATCCTGGTAGTAGCCACCAATTTGAAAAAACTAATGTTCATGACGTTTAGGACGTCATGACTAAATTCAGAACTAGAGAGTAATGAACTCGTGACTCAGACTAGGTTTCTATACCAACATTCTTAATGTAAGAAGAGTGTCATGTGACACACAAATAATCTTAGCAAACATCTGTTTAAAAACTAACATTCTTAATGTAAGAACAGTGTCATGAGACACACAAATAATCTTAGCAAACATCTGTCTCAAAACTAACATTCTTAATGTAAGAACCGTGCCATGTGACACATAAATAATCTTAGCAAACATCTGTCTCAAAACTAACATTCTTAGCCAGAGGCTTTAATGTAAGAACAGTGCCATGTGACACATATATAATCTAAGAAAACATCTATGCTCAAGTTAGACATGACTAAACAAAACTATTCTTCTAGAAAACAAACGAGGCTTCTCATAAAATAAAAGACATATAATAAGAAAGATGAATATGTTACATTACTTTACAAAGTCCTAGTAGCAAGGACTTGGCCACAGCGACAGGATACCATTACAGCTGGACGCGTCGTTCATGTCCACGGTGAGTTGAGTAGGGCGACCCCTTATCCCGTTGTCACGGCTGAAGGTAGCGAATCTGACGCCGCAGTCGCCATGGTCCTTCGTGACGGCGAATACTCCGTGTCGTCTTGACTCATGGTGGAACCTTTCTACGAATCTGACGCCGCAGTCTGCATGGCCTATAGTGTCGGCGCCGGGCGGTGAATATTCCTTGTAGCAGCGACTCGTGGTGGAATTATTCTACGAAAAGTTATCTCTGGACGGCCCATATATATACCAACACTGGCTAGGACAAGGCGAAAAAGAAATGGAAAATAAGAATGTAAGAACAGACATAAATAAAGGATAATAAACGAGGGGAGAAAAGAAAAACAAAAGAACACTATCTAAGTTTCTTTTAGTGACCACCAGGATTTCTGTGCGCGTAACAGGTGTAGACGTCGAACCTTGACCTTGTTCTCTTCTCCAGCTGAGTTCAACCAGCGCGCACGAGTAGGATCGGCCATGATTGAAAACCTCGTGTTTTTTTTAAAGAATGATGTCTGCAGATATCTGGCTGGGGTGAGCTTGTTCATAAATATATTATAGCATAATATATCTGTATTAATTTCACTTATTTTATATCTACTATTGTTTTTTATGAGAAATAAGGATATAGACATATTTTTCAACATTTTCCGTGTGTGTACACCACGTGGCTGTAGAACGCCCGTTTATGAATTATTATCGACCAGGAATAGCGAAGTGTTAAAGTCTTTAGTTCATAAACACAATAATATTAGCCTTTTTCTTTGATATTTAACACTGTAATTATCAAAAGCCAATATATTTGATCAACCACGTGTTAGGAGGTTTAGATGATAGGTAACTTTCGTAAACCAGACGATATAACTTTAGAAACAGATTAAATTAAATATTCTGATTTAATTTCTGTCTCGCATAAAATCCCAAAAATATTAAATATTTTTCTTGTAGCTGTCAAACCATTTTGTTGACACGCTACAATACCTTGAAGGGTATTAATAAAAAATTGCATTTTTTTTTCATAAAACATATATTAAACTATAGTTGATTATGTTATATCTTTTATTGTAGTTGTACAAGGTAAAATATGCTTTGATTGGATGTTTTATTTCACTATACATTTAAAAACAATCTTAATATATTAGAATGCCATTTGACTAGGTTATCTAAGGATATAATATAGTGAATAGTAAGTTACAAGTCAGCAATAAGCTTACGACAAACAAATCACGCTTTCATGATAATAATAATACTTACAATATATTATTAATAATAACAAATATATAAACTTAGGACAGGTACAACTTCCTTTACACTCTTTTGATAGAAGAAGATTCATCTTGGATGGCACAAGAATAAACCGTACAACCAACTCTATAAAGGTTATAAACAAACAAAAAAAGTTGTGAGACGTTCATTTGTCGAGTGACTTTGCAAATATTTTTCCAGTCCAGTCATTTGTCATTGTTAAAAAGTTGAGGCTTTCACTAAGTCTAAGTGGCATCTCTAAAGAAGAGATTAATATGAATACAATTGTTAAAATATATAGCTACATGTTAAAATTTTATCATTCCAATATCAACAAGATATGTATTTGGTAACAAGTTAACGGACCTAAAGTAATATTTTTCATTAGTATTTTTGTATTGATTAAATTTAATCTGTTAGTTTGTATAAATTAAATTGTAGCTAGAATAAATAATTCTATATTCAACTAAATATGATTATGCCCCCTTCTTTGATCGAATGGAGGACGTATCACCTGAAAAAGACATTATTGCTGATAACAGCAAGAGATAGTAGACTAAAGATGTTTGTTGTTTCTATATAGTTTCCATAATATTACACAAATCATAAAAATGTTCATTTTATCTAAAATATACTTTTATTTTCCCTCATCGACCTTAGTGATTAAGTTATGGGTAAATCCCGAACTAGTAGTGAATCATGACAAACAAAATTATAAAGATTATTTCAAAACAAGGTAGAGGCTTATTAATTTTCGAATAAATAAATTATATTTTTACTACGATGTTGACTAATGCATTCTGGATTAATACATTTAAACTAAACTAATTAAATTGGTATTGGGAACATAGATTTAAAGTAGGTGATCCATAATTTGCGTGGAGAGAGGGTCAGAAACTTTTTTATCTCAATACATCTGGATGAAATTCAAGCGCCAAATTCCTCGGCAATAATAAACCAGAGCAAATTAGATTGACATTTAGTTCGATTTCCCACCAACGAGGGCCACAATATTTGTTGTTTGTAACACAATTTAATTGATGCCCTTATATATCAATGCAAACCTTCATACATTTATGTTTTGTCAACATGAAGTATTTTCAAACTTTTGTAATTTTTTTACTATTACTATTTCAAGTATTCTGAACCAACTAATTATATCTGGCCAAGTCTTATAAACACACTTAAATCATGAACAGCCACAACACTCAGTCTCTTGGTCAATAATTTATACCAGTAAAAGTGAAAACCACATTTCCAATAATTAAATATTTTTCATCCATATTGGGAATTAAACTCTTATTATATCACTATTCATATACGTAAACTACTGAAATAAAATGTGACATTTCTTTTATAATCAATTAATTAAAATATCCTACTGTTTGAACATAATATATTATAAATAATGTATTCACCAACAAAGCACCAATGAAATGCTCAGTTATATTTTCGGGGATCAGGATTAAGTTATGTGGGGCTAAAATACAAGGGATAAGTTTTTTCCCCACATTGTGATTTACAAAATGGAAATCACTCTCACCCTACAGGTGGATACATATTTTTACTTCAAAATCCCCCCTTCTTTACTTATGTTTTTAAATAATTATATGTATTCTTTAAAGTTAATACTTATGCCATTAGAATAAACATATAATAAAAAGTTGATAGCATACCCAACTTATTAAACTAGTTCTTAAAAAATTTGTGAAAATGACAAACTTTAATATGTTTATTTGTAGGAAATATGTGGGTTTGTAAGGATTTTCAATAATTTACTCTGATTTTTAGATTCACTTAGCTTTTTTCATATTTCCTAATAATGTAGTAATAATAAATTTATTTTTAACTAGTGTATATTTTAAATGAATATTTTTAAATTTAAATTTATTAGAACATATTTTGAGAAATATTTGTCACATCAAGCACATAATGTTTCGTTATGTAACATTTTTAGTTTCGCAATCAAACTCAATACCCACAGTAGGGTAAAACGAACACGAATATAAAAATCCGACCAAATCACTCAAAGTAATGACCAAAATCATAGAAGCTTCACGCATCGTTAATGACGCGGATTTATGGTTTTATTTTAGGTACACGCCAGTTTCGCACTGATGGATTTCACAGTAGAGTTCACTTACCAAGACAGCTATATCCCCGCCCACCTTCCGCCCTTTCCAACCCCCTCCCCCTCTCACACATACCCCTCACTTTGCTATCCTGCCATGAAAGTGGAATCAACAAGGTGGAGAATTTTCATCCCTAATTTTCAATTCTATTAAACAAAGTGGACGAAAGTGTAAGCTTCCATCTGAAATTTACCAACAAAACAATAGAGAGACGTGAGGAAATGAGAAATCAAGCTGCAGACATTAGCAAAGCTACAAACATACCCACAAATACACCAAAATAAATGCATCACTGGAAATAATCCCATTTGGATACAATGGACACTAAAATATTTATTGGACCATGCATACTGGAAAACGAAGTTGTGGTTTTTGTTTTATTTTACTTTGAAACGTAATTCCTATTTTATGTGATTTCGTGAAGGTTTACGCGTTGTGAATTTTATTTACAACAATTGGAATGGAAGGGATAGAATGGTTTTGGAAGTTTGCTAAAAAAAAATATTGTACATATATAGAAAGTATCTATTTACATATGGAAATTGACATTCCACGATACAGCACCATCGCTAAATAATGTTTTATTTGTTTTAAGGAGAAAAAGAATTTCAAAATATTTCGATGCTTCGTAAAATTTATGTTTTAATTGTATTTAATGCAAACAGATAGTAAACTTGATTTGACTCAAGACAACTATGTGTATGTAGAGTACATTATAATATACTAAAATTCCTAGGCAAGGACTACCAAAATAAATTCATTATGATAAATATCAATCTCTACGTGGGTATCTGGTTATTATAAAACAATAGAAACCCACACCAGTTACGGGAGAGGATCTAAGATGTCAGTCTTATGTAATTTGGTTTGCTGGTGGCGGTAGGTAGTAGAAATAAGTAAAGGGTTTTCCTAAATATTTTCATCAAATTTCTCCCCGCTAATTATGATAAACTTCTTACAAATTACAGCTGGGCTACCACTAATAGATAAGGATTAATAAATAAGGAAAGAAAACGTAAATGTAACATCCAAAAGTAACTTAATATTTTATATAAACAAATCCACCTTATTTAGTTAAGATAATATTAAACAATTTGATAAATAACAATTAACAAATTTATCAAGGACAAAAGAGTAAAAAATATATATAATATACTAAACAAGAAGACATTGTTAAGTCATATTTGAAATAACGATTATAAGAAGATCGATAACATATAAATTTCTAAAATATATAATTATACAATTATGAAAATTCATAAAATTGATGAATATGTTAGTGATCAAAAGTTAATGAATGATATTCAATTCAAAAGAAACATTCAAAAAAGTTATTGAAAAAGTAATTTGATATTTGTAATTTTAATTAAATTTCCTTCATCTCTGACAAGATGTGTATTGATCACAATTTGTGAATGTGTGGAATGCCTGACCACCACTTTGGTTCGGATTCCACGTTAAGCTGTAGGTCCTCCAGTTCATCTCACAATCACCCTACCATTTCACATTAGCGTGAGTGTGTATAACTCGAACGTGTAGTAAGACGTGGTGCTGGTAATAATAATAATAATAATAATAATAATAATAGTAGTAGTAATAATAATATCAAATGATTTAATACTATCAAGATTAATTATTTGTGGCGTTATTTATACAAAATGTTAAGTTACTTAAATTTTCTTTCCATATTTATTAATCTTAAATTTCTTCTTACCAACAAATAATCATGAATATTATTTAATCTACAACATTAATATAGTTATGTCAATATCCTTGATTGTTAGTAAGATTTGGAGAGGTTTCAAAAAATGAAAGGACATTCTTGACCATGATCCAATTTACCTTTTATACCAAAATGTGATCGCATGTAGAGAGAGGGTCAACCAAAAGCATTGTTAGGGTTTGAATTGTATCTATTTAGTATAATAATACATCTAAAAAATGTAGCTTTGTATTAAAATACAATTATTGAACATTTATATATTAAAAAATTGTTTTTCAAACAAATTATCTGGCAACTCTCTAGATACTGTAATAATATCCATAAGTTAATAATAATCAGAAACACGAAAAAAATAGTTTCTCAATGTCTAGCCGCTTGAGTGACCGAGTAATCTAAAGCGTCACTCCCGTGTTAAAATAGCCTACTGATGACGGGAAGATCCAGGTTCGAATACCAGTTGATTCTACTAAGGGTAGTATCTCCTAAATTGTTTCCAGCACTCCTTCGCAATTGCAGTTTTATTACCTTTAAAATGAACGCATCCTTAAGCCCACCCCCATTATACTAGCTATTATTCATACTTATAGCCTGAACGGTTATTAGACGTTGTAATAAAATAATATTAGTAATTATAAAGCAATATCTAAAGCATGTTTTAATCCCTTACACTACCTTAGGTAGAGTATTTACATAAGTAATAGGTTAAAATAAAAGTATATTTTCGTATTTCCTAGTTATCAAAACTAGCGTTTAATAAAACCAACCAAAGAATTACTGTACTTTATTCTAATGTAGCACTCTACTATAAAATAAAACCTGTTTTGAGATTACAAAGTTTCGGTTTTAAAATAGAACTAAACATGACCATGGGTGGAAGGAAGGTAAAGTGGGAGATTTTGTTGTTTAAATAGCTGATGTGGAAATGTACAATTTAGAGCTGTGAAATAGAGGGTGAATAACCTTTCGAAAACCATCGAGAGAGAGAAATTTACCTACCTTCTGTCTACGCCTGAATTTCAAACAAATCGATTTGGACTACTTTCAAAGTAGGGATAAAAATAGAGGAGAGAGGTTGACACTGGTCAAATGGGAAATTCCACACATTTTTGTAGGAGAGAAAGAGAGGTGTGTTTTGTGGGCGAGATATTTTTAGGAAGGGTGTTGCGGGTGGGAAGGTAATGGGGGATGTTGGAATGGGAGAAGAGAAGTAGAGGGGTGAGAATTTTCGGGAGGTGGAAATAGAGCAAAAAAAATTGAGCGAGGAAGAGAGATAGTAACAGGAGGTCGATAAGAGGAGTTAAAAAAGGACAGGAAATTTGTGGTGGTATTAGAGGAACAGGGGGTGAGGTACGACTGTAGATGGATGAGTCTAGAGTGTAAAACGATTTGCGTAGATGGTCGCGGGCATTTTGTGACGTGTCACTTCCAATTATCACGAGAGCCGCAGGGGCGGTGTTGGGTTCAATCCATCCCTCTCTCCTCATCACCCCCTCATACCTACCGCCAAAAAACCTTCTCCCTCTCTACGAACTTTTCATTCTACGTCCGCATTACGTCCAAGCACGGATATACATACACACACGTAGAGTTTATGTGACCAAGAGACATGGAAAGCTAGAAGAGCTAACTGCTACAAAGCGTTTTGAAAACACGTCCAATATAATAGTTTGAAGCTTTTGGGTATAATCTGTTGTCAACACATTTCTAATTAAATTTAGACTCTGGAAATTACTTTTAAAAATGTTATCTCTATTATTTTATTATAAATTGAAATTATGGCTCAGATACATGCTTTTTTTTTCTCCACCATGCCTTTATATTTATCCAGGCTATACGTAACTAAACAAATGGGGTATTTTTGAAATAACTCTAAATTCCAAATAAATTGTAAGGGTATTTTCTTAGAAAGAGATCAAGAAACTCTCAAAAATACACCAACCTCAGTACAGAGGATTAGGGTAAAATACACACTGAATTCCCATCAACGGAAACCTATATTCATGGTAAAAGTGGCTTCCTAAAACCAAAATGTTGTGCCGATGTTTTTCTTGAATTGTTTGCTTATTATGTATTTTCATCAATTTAAAATTATAATCTCTCAAATTATGTATAATCTGATAAATTAAAAAGAGATGTTTACTATATAATGTTATAAATTTAACTATTCTTATCAATTTATCTTTCTAACTACCTATTTCTGGTTGGAGCACCATCATATTATTAATTTTCATCGACACTTAATATCATCGGCAAGGGAATTGAATGGTTACTCTTTGGTAATTACTCGTCTTTGAGTGGTTAATCTTCCCTCAAATATAATACCAGTTTCTCAACGTTGGTCAATTAAAGTGGCTAGTATTTTCTTATTACTCCAGCACACCATCCTCAGACATAAACTAGAGCAAGGAGATTTGGCAACAGTTGTTATCCGAGAGAAGAGCGAAAATAAATCTTTCCGCCATAATACTGCAGTTTCCTCAGCAATGATATTGGGTGTAAAGACCATTACTGGCAATTATTGAAAAGTCAGCTTTACTCGAAAACTTTGGCTTATTATTTCACATGTGGTTTTTTTTTGTGGTCCCGTCATGTGTATTGTTGTTTTATGAAGAGCTTTACGAGTAAAGAGTTTTTGTTTCCTCGTTCATGAGTTTTTGAAATAGTTATTTGATAACCCCAAAAATTACAAACAAAAATAAAATAGCAATAAGGGTTGATTAATATATAAAAATCCATTCCTTCCTTTCTTCTGTGTTCCTATAATTTCCAAATTTTCCAAATTTTGGCAAAAATCATTCCACATATAATGAGCTGCCTTATTCGTTAAACGGAAAATCCGTGAAGTAATATGTGACCTAACTATGCCAAAAGGCCTCCCAATACTATCCAAGATAATGTGAACATCGATGTGCATTATAATATTCTTAATTATAGTAAATATGTAAAAAAATGTATTTTTTAAAATTCTACAGTAGTAAACTATCTAAAGAAAATTTACTTTGCTCAAAAGTGAAATGATTTTAAGCCATTTATTTTCAAGAAAAAATGCGAGAATATTGATTTGGATAATAAACAGAAAAGTCACTCTTTACAATATATATAGCTGTAAATTTTTTTGTTTATATAAACTACTTTTATATTTTGAGTTCTTAGTAGATATTGAATATCTTTTTAAATTGATATAAAATAATATTAATTTAAAATAATTATTTTAAAATATATATTTAAATATTATCAAGGGAATGTCTGGTTTCAATTGTGGCTCGTTGTTCTTATTAAATTTTTCCTAAATCGACTTCCACTTCTTCTCTGTAAATTATATATTCCAAATCTCCCGGTACTCTATTAGAGTAATCAACGGTGGCTACATAAATTATAAGCAATTATTAAAATAAGGTGAAAGAAATTACAGCAAATAAACCTTTCAAAATATTTCATAATGCTATTATAAAAATCATAAAATAATATCCCCAAGAGTTAGATAGATTATCTATAAAAGTATAGATTTACAATATTATGTGAACGGTGAAAACGTCAAGCTTTCTAAGTATAAGTACAAGGAAGTCAAAGAGCGACTTAGGATTAAAAGTTGTATATATATACACCTGTGACTGAACGAAAACTATTATTTATTATTATTAAATTTAGTTGCTGATTCAGAGCTCTCCTTATACCTGGTTGGTAGCGTGGATAGATAAGAAACCTTAGTAGATAAACATTTTTAGACTTACCTTAAGAATCTAAGTTTGTGAATTGAGAGATTTAAAAAAAATCGGGATGGATGTTTAGAAACACTTGGCCACTGGTTCGGTTAGCACAAACATGTCGTGGCCACTTATGAAGGTAATTCCTATACTAATAAGTTCAGGAATCTTAAATTTGGCACATTATTGAACGGAAAATTCACTATGTGCAAATTGTGTTTTATTTTTATTTTTAAATAAACCACTCAAGAATATATATTTTAAATCTTAGATTAATTTTTAAGTAATAAACCTTATTTCTGGTAACAGCCCATTTCTTAAACACTAAGAACCAAAAATATAAACATATGGAATTTGGATTAGGATTATCTCAGGCTGTGCACTTCAGGAAAGATTTATTTAGATCATAAATTAAGAAAGATATTAATCTTAAACTATTTGGCTTACACACAAAAGAAAGTCTTGGTGTTTACACGCCGGCTGTATTTTTTTAAGTGCCAAAGACACGTGGCCACAGATATAAGTACCATACAATAATGTAAATCTGAAAAGATGTATATATATCTAAGGAGAACTAAGTGAGTGCACTTTGGGTGTACTTTATTTAAATCATATATTATGAAATTATTGTTTTAAGCTACATTACATCAATGGAATGTAGTTTTAAAGCTTAATAATCTGCAAGAACTTAACTATATTAATTGTTGATATGTATGGTGACTTTAATTTGAGTCTCTCATGAGTATGGACTAAAACATACCAATAGTTTAATCTGGGAAAAATAGGGCATTTGAAGCTAGTGTTATATAATATAGATCGAATAGTTATTCAATTTTTTGCGATAAGAAACAGGAATAAAATAACACTTCAGTACAAACATAGAGTGGATTTATTTATCTTCACATGGTGACATCGAAAGATTTTGAGAATCTGCCATTAGCATAGTACCATTAGATTAAACACTTTTTTAAAGGAAGAAAGAAAGTTGTAATTAAATACCATAACACCCTTGAAAGATATTCAACCAATGCTGATATAACTATATTAAAAAAGTTAAACTTAAAATGTTTCTGATGGAGAATGATTTGATTTATTCCAACCAAAAAAGTTTCGCTACAAAAGTGGCAACAATACTGCCTTAAACTCTTGTTTCATACATTTATAATTTAAGATGGGATAGAAGTGAAGCGAGAAAAAGAAACAGTGTTATCTGTATTTATGGTTAATTTTTTTTTAAACAAACAATAGATATTGCCCCGGTACAGATATAGAACCTAGTTTTCTTCACACGGTGAACCCAAAATTTCTTGAATATTTGTTAAGGGGTTTCTTGAATTTAATGACAACATTTTATAGTCATTTAAAAAGTTTGTTGGATAATGCCGCCCATGCTCATGACAGATATTTAGGAAATGTTATTATCACCACGTGAATAAAATTAAATTTTATATTTGTATTGGAGCAATACTTGATTTATTTTGTCAAAAAATATGTTTTGCAATAAAAGCTAAAAAGAAAAACATTGACCTTTCATCGCGTGCCCTTCCATACCACCTTAACGTGTAATAAGACACGAGAAGTAAAAAATAAAATAAAATTACACATTATTTTATGTCTCTCACTTTATAAATGTAATTATTATATATATTTTTGAGGAGATCTATTAGTATCATTATATTGTGAATTTAATTTATTAATAAACTACAATTTAAATAAATAAATAACTCTTTGTTTATTTCACTTGTATTGTATGATCAAACACAAAGTATAAATTGTGAAATCATCTTTGTTTCACAATAATACCACAAACATTTCGTTCACTTTGACCTACGTAAAACATTCAATATTGCTATGCTAATGTGAAAGGCTTATACCCTTTTCTCCCTCCTCCCAACCTTTATCCACGTCCCCCACACACCTCCTCTCATATACAAACAACCCTCAAACATTTAAAACAGTTGTAAAGCATTCGATGCTCGCATGAAAATACGCTCAAATACCTCCCGGGCCCAGTAATTATTATGTTCGTAGTAATGTGCATAGAATGGCCAACGTTTCATTACAATATTTAATTAGATCAGTTCCGTGAAGTCATAAAGTCCATGAAATCGACGAATATAGCAATATGGATAGACATGAAAAGTTTGTGTCGTGCTCGTGTCTATAATACACTTATTCTTGTTGGAAGAAAAGTTTAGACAAATAATAATTTTCTTTTAAATATCACTATTTTACTCTATCATATTTACCAATCTTGGTGGCTGCATGGTCTAAGGCGTCACTCTTACAATAGACTAGACTGCCAATGATAGGGAGATCGAGGTTTGAGACCGGCCGGGTGAACTTACGACGGTGTTTCCTAAACGTTTTACACTCTCACTTAATTTAAATGAAGGTACACTTCCTCTAAATGTATCCCTCCTCATACCTAACACATTAGCGTGATTATTACATTGGTATATAGCCTGAACTGGGTGAAGACGTGGTGATAAATAAACTTGTATTTGTATTATTTAATTAATTGATACAATCGATCTGTGGTTTAATGAAATTAGTTTAAGTTATTAATATAACTGTCGAATTGATATTTTCCTATATATAACTCTCTTTGTAGCATATGTTTAATTATGTAAGAAATACTAAGTATTATAATAGCTTGTTGAATTAATTACAAATATTTTTTGTGGCAAAAAAACTACTAATACATTTGAAACAAAGAAATATTTATATTTACGTAAGGAATCACCTACATATATAATATAAAAAAATTAATACCAGGCTTATCTGGTTTAGAGTTCGAGTTCTTGTTGGATCCAATTAGGATGTGATTATTCTTTTTTTTCTCACCGACCCTCTTGGCGAATATGAGATCATTTCCCAAAGTTATATTTTATTGATCCTGATCCATTTAGTGTTAATAAAATTTAATTTTATAGTATGGATGGCTAGAAAAATGGTATTGGAAAAAGTATGTCAAATAATATTAATTCTGGGAATATCTCATATTTTCATTACTATATAAAACAGCGAGTATATTATGGTTTTTATTTACAAAAACTTAAATAAAAAACACGATTTGGGGATGTATGGTCTAAAGGGTCCCTTTTGAAATGGATAAAACTGCGAATGGTGGCGTACTGTGAGTGGTTTTCCCTAAATGATTTTCTAATACTCCTGCATTTATATGTGGGGTACACTTCATATAAGTGTAACATACATAATCCTTAACACATTGGATTAATTATAACAGAAGAATATAATGAAACGGGTATTGCTAAAGTATAAATACTGCTAAATAAATAATATTCTATAATGGTTTCAAAACATCTTTTAAATTATTAATTATCATTTATATTTCTCTACGCCCTCTACCATTCTTTATTAGTAACTTTGTTATCAAATTTAAAGGCCAATTTGATCGGGATTGTTTGAATATTTTTTACTTGAGCATTAAACACATGTCTCTAGAATCAGAATACTCAATAGCCTACAATACTTTGTTTATATATTTTGGATGTTTTTAATACTGAAACAAAGATTGAATATATTCTATTTACTCCTTAACACTAGTGTCAGTTTGATTACAATTAACCCCAATGATTTCTTACGTGGAATAATGCATCATTCTAGTTCACTTAATTATTTTAAATATTTGGAGATAAGTGGTTTGATTCAGACCAGTTGTAGAGAGGTTTTTTTTACTTGAATTGTTTTCATCTTTCCTTCTCACCCCAGTGGGCATATATTCTTTAAATTCCAATTAATTCATCCTTACCCCCGATTGTGTTATTCTTAAAACTTATTTAGATTATACGCATATATTAAGTATGATAACTAATCTAATTTTGTAGGGTAAGCTCGAGCGAGATTTGAACCCCGATTTCACCTCCTAAGAAAGCCAGTCTGAAATGAGAGTGACTACTTAAGTCAATCGGCCGTTGAAGCGGGTCCCACTTTTGTTAGTATTTTGGATACCTCAGGTTGTACACATAAATAAAAGTACGTTAGTGCAAATATCTGCCAATTACTAGGATTTTTGCAAATCCCGAGATAATACAAGGTTTGAGGGAAAACTAGGGATTGTTTTGCGACTAACTTATTTTTTTTAAATAAGACAAAGCTTTCAAAAATTAAAGAGATTTTTCATAAAAATATATATTATAATACAAAAAGTACAGTTAGATAGCAAAAAGATTAAAACATCTAAACTGTTTATTTAAGTTATATCTATAAGTTTATAATATTTTGATACTATTTTGTATGGATATGTAATATTTAAACAGGTGGCGATGTTTAATATGTGTGTCAATAGACCTTGTTTAAATTTTTTTTTGTGGCCTTTGGAAATCTAGTTTTAATTAAATACAAACCACGCAAAATCGTTATGTAGAACGTAGTGTCCTATACTAAGCTTTCCCCCTCTTATCCCTAAAACAAACAAAAAAAAATACCTACATACACACAACCTAAAACGAAATAGCTATGGTTCTGATCGAGTGCTACCGTGATAGTTGATTGCCTATCTCAATCAGTCCCAGGGACAAGCCCTCTTTTTACAGACGAGATTGGACTCCAAAAGCAACATGATCCTCCCTCATGAATAACACGCGGTGGAGGGGAAACGGTTGGAGTAAACGGGGTATGAAGAGGTGGATGAAAAACTCTCACGAGCTATCGATGACGTCACTCTCTAAATCACCCCCAAAACATGGCCTTCACATTCCCCACGCACGATCAAACGCAGAGCATCCACCTATCTCCTTCTATCTGACCCTACACTACCTATTTCTGTCTCTCTTTTTAAGCTTTACAAGATTGAATTAAATTCTGTCCAAGGACTAGAGGAAATGTAATCATCTATCTATAAGTGAAACTGTAATGAACAGTTATGAGGTCGATATGGATAATTGATAAATTGGTGGTTGTAATTAATCTCTCCCCCTTAATTATTTTTAATTAGAGTAAATTAATAAAACACAATTAGGTAAATCCCATATTAACAAATACAATCAATACATTTAATGGCTATGGGTATATGTATATATATATATACATATATATATATATATATATATCTTCATTCGCTATGAAGAAATTAAATACAAATCAAGATCTCGCAAAGGTTACTATTCATTGTTTAAACTACGAAGCCTAAGCTTAAGGCGCTTAAGCTAAACAAATATTGCTAAGTATCTTATGTGAAAGCTTTAAGGATCCATCCTAAAAAAATATATATTTATGTATATATATATATATATACTCCTAGCCATTAAATGCATTGATATATATAGGCAACTACTGTATTTCTTCACTTATGATTCACTATAAAATGTTCTTACTTCATTCACTATGAAGAAATTAAATACAAATCAAGATCTCTCAAAGGTTTCTATTCAATGTTTAAACTACGAAGCCTAAGCTTAAGGCTCTTAAGCTAAACAAATATTGCTAAGTATCTTATGTGAAAGCTTTAAGGATCCATCCTAAAAAATATATATATTTAATTTAAATTTTGTGTTAATGGAGAGCTTGGATAGAGGAATAACATAGACAAGGATTTCTTAATTCACTTGATTCAATTTTATTCAAGTATAATCTATTTTTTTTGCCACTTCTTAGCACCAATTAGGAATATGCATACATTGATTAAACTCATAGAATCATAGAATAAGGATGATGGAGGTATATTTTTTGAGTAAATATACCTTCATTAAAACGGGGTGTGAGTGGAAAGCCGTTTATGAAAAACTTTCAGAATAGCCAACATTGTATTAAATCTTTATCTCCACGTCAGTGGATATCCAGTCTAATAAAAAATCTACGCATTAGACCAAGTGACCAACAATATAGGTATCCTTTATATGCATGAGATACAAATGTAACAACAAAAATTATTGGTTTGAGCATCATGGTACGATAAGTAAATAATGTGCATCTTTTACTCACATTTAAATCACTTATGAACCAGAAGATCGAAATTCACTTTCCTTCTTAATGAGCTGGGAGTATACCTTCCCTTAACACCCTCCCCTCCATTTCTGATATAGTATAATGTAGGTGATCATGAAAAGTATAGACGTGGATGGATCATTCTTTATTCGACTGCCTATCATAAAAATATTTATCATGAATGGAATCATGTCATATAATAATTTTTTTTTAATAAAATATTACATTAGGCTACCAATTTATATACTATGGCCCCTGTTAGAGTAAAAACGATAATTTTATATTTTAGCACAATGCCTTACTACCTATTGAGGTCTGCGCTTATGTCCTAGCTACGCTAGTGTGTTAAAAATAAGGAAGGCTGAATTTAGAGGAACCGTATTCGCATTTGCTTGACGGGAGAGTGGGAATATTTTTATGAAATCTTACCCTCAGTAAAGCTGACCGGGATCGAGCCACAATCTCCCTTTAATCGGCAGTATAGTAAACCATGTGGCCACTGAAGAGAGTAGTAAGAATATCTATTGTATATCACTCATCACTCGCATTTGCTTTTTAAGCTATATAACTACATTTCTATCAGCCATTTTTAAGTTCTTAGTATTAATAATCTATTAAACGAGAAATATGTTTCATTCTTTAAATATAATTATATATCAATTCAATTCAAAAACCAAAAAACATTTATGAAAAATATAATATATAAAGCATAACTCTAGTTCCTAATCATGTTATTATTAGCACCGCGTCTTACTACCCGTTCAGGTTATACGCACTTACGCTAATGTGTAATGGTAGGATGATTGTGAGGTGAAATGGAGGACCTACAGTTTAACGTGGAATCTGAACCACGGTAGAGGCCTGGCATTCCTCACATTCACAAGATGTCTTGTCAGAGGTGAAGGAAGGGTTTGGTAATAAGATAAATCTGTGCCGGGACCGAGGATTGAACCCCGGCCGCCAGCACAGAAGTCTGACACCTTACCCCTAGACTGCCAGGTCATCCGCTAATCATGTGTTTAATTTATTCGCGGTTTTGTATTATTCCGGTACTCTAGTAATGAAAAGAGTGTCATTATAAATATGATTAAATATTAAACATAAATTCACAAGTTTTATTAATAAAATAATATCAATATACTCAATGTATCATAACTGGTAGAAAGGAAACACATAAAAAAAAGTTCATAAAACATATGCTTCTTTCTACCCCGTTTCTAAATTATAAATATGTTTCCATTCCAGTAATTTAGTACTTCATAACACTATGGAATGTTTTTAAAATGGCCAATTGGTCCTAAACCCAAGCATTGAGATTCAATGTATTTTTTGAAATCATGTGGCATTATACTACACAAAGACTTCAGCCTTGCATTCAGGCTTAATGTAACCATTTTAAGAACGTCATATTATTATTATTATTATTATTATTATTATTATTAGCACCACGTCTTACTAGCTGTTCGTGTTATACGCACTTAGGCTTATGTATAATATTAGGGTTATTGTGAGATGAAATGGTGGACCTACAGTTTAACATGGAATCTAAACCATGATGGAGGCCTGGAATACCACACATTCACAAGTTGTGACTTTTACACGTCTTGTCAGAGGTGAAGGAAGGGTTTGGCAATCTTTCTTATTGTTAAGCAGCTCCAAATAACTACTCGGCTACAAGAATGGGTATAATTCGGAATCAAGGTCAAATGAATCACACATTTATATGTACTTTTTTCATTAAGTTTTGTTCATATTGTCCATGGGTCCCATATATCATGTTATATTCTGTATTAATCTTAATTACGGTTATTAACAATTTTATTAGAAATCTAATATATTAAGTACGTATGTGGTTAGCAGCTTTGAGGTGATAATAAACATTAATATGGTTATGTATTAAGAGAAAAAAACACATGGAGAATATCATCCACAATGAACCCAGTCAATCTTTATTGTTATTAGGAAGAAATTTTAAGAACCCTTTATTTTATACCAAAATCCTACATCATAGTAGGTTGGTAGGATATAAAAACCTTTAAAGACTTACTTCTTAGTACCATTATAAAGATTCATCAATCGTACCAAAAGACTAACACACGGTAGGATTCAATAGTTAATAAAACCTTCCAAACAGGTTCCCTATCAAAATAAGGTTAAATAAATCCAACTCTGACTTCTCCATCACCGACAGTAGAACTATATGTTAGCCTGACGTCTTAGACTGTACTTGCCTTTGGTGCGATTAAGAAGCCATATAAATGTATCAAATTAGAAAGCTAGTTGGTATTCAAAGATAATAGAATGATTCCATGTACGTGGTTTTCCATCTATGAAAGATTCCTAGCTCACAGTTTAGTTCTAACTTCTCTGCGAAATTTAATTGAAGGTTAAAACAGTCGCAACCACGCCATCGTTCCAACTCAACTATACTCAGCTGTAACTAGTACCAGATACATCACATAGATAACTTAAATCATCACGAGACGAGGAGATAAGTTGTCCTACATGTGAGTAGTAAGTAGACCTTTCAGACAGCGAACCACGTTAATACTCTTAGTAGGGGAGTGCTTTTGGCGTTGAGATTATAACCTCAGTGATATACGTAACACGTACTCTATAATGGCATGGAAATTAGGAAGTCTTTGACTTACTAACATTAGGGTAGACACTACTTTATAAGGTATGGTATTTACGACCAAAGTCATCATTTGAGTCAAGTCTATAAAGTTCAAACGTATGTATCTAAGGGATCCAGTTTGGTATAGAAAAGAAAACCTGTACATCAATTCATCTCTACCAAAATATGGTTGTTGATATCTGACCTGGGGGCATTCTAATATAACCTTTTGAAATCAAAGTCGTATTTCTCTTTGAGAATTATGAGAGTCTTACGTATGCCATTATTTTAAAGTTAATCTTCTTTAAGGACCTACAACACTCTCTAGAATATATCATAGCGTTGACAGCTATTATTTAATAGTCAAATAGGATGCTTAGTCTTATACTTGACGAAACAAATACGTGATATAAGTTAGACACAAATTAGGGTAGTTAGATATTTACAGAATTATGAAACATTACCTTGACGGCCGAAGGGCATTTCCATGTACACAAAAGTGAAAGCTGCCCCATAATTAGGGTTTGATATTAGAATCCAGGTTGGGTGAACTTAAGAT
>CABFVX010008404.1:0-24417 GCA_902151425.1 Timema shepardi | reverse complement strand
ATGTAACTCTTCCCTACCTAAATCTCCCCGCTGGGCAGAATCGAATATAAGCTTGTGTCTCATCGTAAACATTACTCTTTGATGCCAATTAGGAATAAGGATAACTTGGGCAGAGAGTAGGCCCCTAGGACCGTCTTATAAAATGTAAGCTATAGTTATTGACAGGAATTAATCGCCGACCATGGACATTGCGAGTGTTATGTTGAGGTTCGAATCCTGGAGGAATTTTAGCTTGTTTAATGTAAATTAGGGAAAGTAATCTTCGACCATGAACTGTGCATATTACAGGTCATGGTNGTAATCTTCGACCATGAACTGTGCATATTACAGGTCATGGTTCGAAGCTTGGAGAAGTTTACCAGATTAAGTGTTAACTAGGGAGATTGTTCTCGAACCATAAATATGGTAAAATTGAGGTCAGGGTTTAACTCTTGGAGAAATTTGGCAAGTTCGTTTCTTAACAAGATTATTTAAACTTTGACTATCAACATAGTAACACTTAGGTTTTGGGTCAAATCCCGGTGGATTTTAAAGGGAAACTTGACTTTAACCTTTAGCCTTTGGATTCAGGTCAGGGTTCGAATCATGGTCGTAACTAGTTAAAGTATCTGTATTATTGTTTAGTGTTAGGGTATTTGTAATGTTTACAGTCTGATGAATTTATCTCAGTTAGGTTAGTTTAATAGTTCACGGGAAATGTTAACATTAGATTATTTGTATTGTTTTCAGTCAGATGTTTCCAAAGTTAAGTTTTATTACTACGAGGTTCAAGACCCATTAAATGTTAGTTTCATGGGAAATATTAACTTACGGTTTTAAAAACTTGATAGTTTCAAGGGAAGATTTATTATTTGTAAACTTTTATATTTTTTTATGAGAGACAATTTCTCTTTTTCATCTAGGATAGTTTAATCCTATTTGTATCTGTATTTATAAAGAGAGTTACTTTATCATTTATACATTAACTTTTATATATATATATATCAAAGTTTGATATCCAATATTGTACAAATTATCCTACGCTGAGTATTATGAAAATAAACGAGCCCTTGGGCAGTATTTGTAAACCTTTGTTAGTTCTTGTGTGATCTCAGACTACCTATTGGTTAGGTCCATTAGACTTAGCCTTAGCTTTTCTGGTAAGACAAGAGTGTCGAAGCAGGATGACATGGCCTCTCTGTGATTACCCCTTTTTTGTCATTTAAAACCGCGCTCTCTGTGGCGACTAGCTGAACTTAGGTTATGGGACTAAGGGACGGTAGCCATAGAGGGCTAGGGACGGTTGATTATGGTTTAATTCATTTCCGGGGAAACGAACGTACATTATTGGGTCTATTGTAAGAAAATATTTATTGTTGGTGATTTGTAAACCAAAGATAGGTTTATTTTAACTCTAAATAATACGTTGTATAATATTGTTAAAATAAGATTATATGTATATATATAAATATATATATATAATTGGGGTGGTTTTTTCATAGATGATTTTGCACTTTTCCTCCACGCAAACGGGGTTTAATTTCTCGATATCCAACCTTCCCAACTCTTAGCCCTGTAGCGTAATTAGTAATTAAGTATATAACCTGAATGGGTTGTAGGACGTGGTGTTCAGTATTATTAAAACGCTGAGAAAAGGGGGATATCTCTATCCACCAACGATCATAACAATCAATATCTTATTTCTAGGTTTTGAACAAAAATATATTTTTATAAAATCCAACAGTTTCCGAGCTATATAATGATTTTTATATTTAATAGTACTACAGATTTAAAATGACGAGTTATTTATTCCTCAAATAGCTGCAGAGATATAATTCAAACAGACACACTATCGACTGAGCTAAAGTTTGTCTAAATGGGGCATCTTTGGTCGGGAAAAAACCACGTTCAGACGTGGCGGATTTGTTCACGAGGTTTGATCCGTACGGAAATTGGTAGTTGTTCAGACATAAAAGAATCAGTTTGGAATATAAAAGAAAAGTCTGAAGGTCATAGAGAGAAAAAGTCAATTTTCTCAAAATTTGTTTAACGATTTTAATTATATTTTATACCTAGTAACTCTATATAATTATTACAAACACAATGGCAATCTTTATATTCTCATGGAAACTACTTTAGGGTATTTAACAGCAGGAAATTAACTAATATTCATAATTTCTCAACAACTATTTGGGAAACAAACTAACCTATCTTTGTAAAGTTGCAGTATTATTATAGATTAAGATCTTTTATTTGAAATATATATTTAAAAAACAAAAAAAATATATTAGCTATAATCAA
This sequence comes from Timema shepardi, assembly GCA_902151425.1. Classification (NCBI taxonomy): domain Eukaryota; kingdom Metazoa; phylum Arthropoda; class Insecta; order Phasmatodea; family Timematidae; genus Timema; species Timema shepardi. Next base: position 22,137 of record CABFVX010008404.1, on the reverse strand, counting down.
ATATATATATATATATATATATATACTTTTAATTCAAGTCTGAAAATGAATTTGATTCAAATGCTCTTTGGTGGATATTTTATGTAACAGTGTTCCTAATTCCTAATGCCATAGATATTAAATTTATATTTTTTCATTTATTATCTTTGGCGAAATGTTGTTACAACAATGTATAGATAAACCTATTATTCATTTCACAAATTTTACGAGTTTTTAGTAAATTAATAAATGTATATTTTAAGATAAAGTGAGCGAAAGTACCTCAAGTGCACTTAACCTTTATTTTATTTACTTATGTCAATAGTAATTCATTTAAAACTTCACAGGTAAAAGTTATTATTTTCCCTACAAATTGTAAATTAAATAATGAATAGATCGATTATTCTTAGGGAATTTTATGAAGTTGTTTTATTTTGGTGTCTATAATTGCACAAAATAATATACCTTCCTCTAATGTGATACGATAGATAGCACCAGATTAATTATAACAAAACTGAACTTGAATTTTTTTATTCACAGCTGAAGGACTCACATTATGAGTCGTTAACTGTCCTGATGAAGGCGTCGACGTAACACGCCGAAATATGTCATGAACCTTGGCTGGAATGTGCCAGCATTTAAAGAAAAAAGAACAAAGGCATTAAATTAGATAAGAATAGAATTCAACTTATTTCAATTCAGATTGACCTATAATTTTACATCATTTTATTATTGTTAATTTATAAATTTCTATTATTCTAACACTTATACAATTTGTCTGTTTACGCCAATCTTCCCACTTGACTTAATCTGTTGAGTTTAAATTATATTATTTTAATGTGTTATATATAATGAATTGTATTAATTTAATGTGTTCTTAAATCTTTCATATTATGATGAATATATAGTAGATTTCCTAATTTCAATCAATTTTCTGCCCAATCTAAGGTCCATATCTTACTCTAGTTGATCTTTGGAATTTAAATTAAATTCCTAATTTCAACTCTGTTCCAATTTATATTTATTTTATGAATCCATCTCTCAATTCTCACGAAGACACGATGTAGTTTTTAACTCGTCAAAATATTATGTACAGGGAAATTCATCCATTTTTCCAAGCCAACCTTCTAAAAAATTTTATATCGGTATTAATTCATTTATTTTCAATTTTGGAAAAGTCTAAAACATCGCCAAGGATTTACTATCACAGATCAAAATTAATAAAATTTTCTCTGTCATCTGAATACTTAACTGTAATTTTAATATTTTCGTCGAGGGAGATAGTTTTGAATTTAGAATTGTTGCCTAAATTGTTATTTTTTTTCGGACGAGGGTAAATTACTCTTCCCTTCGAGACACTCCTTTATATATTGGTTTTTGGAGATTGAATTATTGTTACTAGTTATTTCGGAGGGGGTCGTTTCCTTTTTCTTGATCTCATTTGATTGTTTTATAGAATGCTCGTAATTTATAATTGTGGTCATTCCAAAAATGTGAAGGTACATTACCTTAAAATTTAGGTCGACACCGGATTCCAAAAGGTCCTCGAACTTCATTAAAATACCTGGATCTTTTTGTAAATTTATATTTTTTGATTTTCTCTAGCTTGGAACCCTGCATCACACATCTCAGGGCTTATCTTAGAATCAATCTCGTTTTAATAAATACCGCATAAACAGAGAGGGATTAAACCCCTATTTCTTTGATTTGGCAAGATAAAGCTCTACCAGGTCACTTAATATAAAATGTTATAAATTATTTAGTTAGTTATTTAGTTAGTACTAATAAAGGTCGGTAGAGAACACATAGATCTATCTCTATTCATACGAAACAAACACTAACAGTTGTAATCCTTGTAGTTGTAATGATGACAGGTATTAGCAATTGATACTTCCAGGAAAGTTCTGTTTCAGTTAACCTTAATAAACTTCATTTTAAAATATCAATATAATAAATATATACACATGTGTGAGTTTCCTACATAAAATTCATGTTTTTATCGTGGAATACCTTGATTAGATTGCAGAGTATCATGGGTGATAATATCCTTTAGTATCCTTTTATCCTCGTATGTGAGGCTCCTGTAATGTCGTGGATAATATTATATTAGTCTATCGGATGTAATATAGTCGTTTATATTCCTTACAAATCTTTGATTCATTAAGCAAACTATTTCGTTTTTATAACAAGCCATGATTAGTATTTGTTGCCAGGAAACAAGATTTATTTCAATTTATTATTATAGTGGTTTCCCAGATACATATTATTATTGTCTTTAAGTTGATATAGTTACAATATATATATTTTTTTCATACATGTATTAAATAATTTTAAATGAAACTATGTTGAGAATACCAGAATATTTTTATATTATTTGAATCGCTATTTAAAACTTCATAATGTGTGTCCCTTCACACTCAAGTAGAATTGTCTCCAAAGTTTTTTAAAATAAAAGCTCCCCCTCCTTAAAAAATCAAAAAATTGTAAATTACAAAATAAACCCTTTTAACAAAAAATTGAAATAAATTGTATTTCTGACTCTAATCGATCTTTTTTTAAAGCTCTAGACAATTTAAAGCCAATAATTTGACGATAAGTTATAGACCGTTCTTCAAGGTCCTGTAAGCTTTATTTGAATGTATTGTTTGATATATGTCATTTAGAACAAAATTTATTATTGGTTAACAACAACTATGCATTGACCTATACTAACTAAAGTTCTAACTAATGTAAAGTAGTATGTGTATTTGCTACCATATTTGACCAGTATCATTAATTGGAGTTGAACAAGATTCATCTCACAAGTCACAGAGGGGAGGCGCGGTCATTATTTTCTATCTCCAGATTCACGAATATTTCAGAAAATACAAGATCTGTATAATTTTAAAACTATTTTCATGAAAATAAAGAGATAACATTGTAATGGTACGTTTTGGACCTCGAGATTACGATGAATATTTTCCTTTTATATGCTTTAAAAACAAAAAGAAGTGGATTTTTCTATACTTTCTGTCAAATTTTGCCAAAGTTATAGATTTTTTCATAAAGAAAAGTTTCACTCTTCTATCATAACCATTCTCTATACTGCTATAAGCTATCGTCAAATAGACGACTGAAATATATAGGCTTGTTTGACCAACTTTATATATTCATTAATACTTTATTTACATTAAAGATAAAATATCATATTAAAATCAAAAAAGGTAAGAGACCTGTTTCTCAAGAATCAACTGACTATTGGGGGACAATACAGCAGCTCCATGGCTTCTTTGGTGCTGACTGACAGTTAACAGCTGACTTCTGACAGTCAACATTTAGCTATATACCTAAAGTTTGACTGTCAGAAGTGACAGCTTCAAAACACATGTTTTTGCAGATCATATAGTTCGTTTTATGGATACATAATTATAGTCTGGTAACTTTTCAAAGCCGTCAGCTCTCAGCTGTGTCTCATCATCAAAGAAGCCATGGGGCTACTATAGATGATCGGGCAAAAATATAATGATTGTTCATATAATAAAGTATTTTGTCTAAGTTTTACACAAGATATATTTAACAGTTTAATATAAAGCTATAGCCCCACTCCCCGAATAAGTATAACCGTTATTTGAACCTTAACTTCACTCTCAACAAAAAATGTAATCTATGCCTACATTTAATTTTCTATATTGAATCTATATATATATAATGCGTTTTAGTCCATATTAAAAATATATATTCACTATAGTAAGTCGTTTTAACTAATTTATAACGACGATAATATATCGTTGCTTTGAAAACAAAAATTAAGAATGCCAAAAATTTTACCTTCCACCAGAATCATTCAGGAGGGGGTGATTGGTTGCTTATTTTACAACACTCTATCACAGTTGATCACAAGTAACATTATTTTAAAGTAATTTTTTGAACCTCTGCAACGTCCTTAAATATCCCGTAGCATGTAGGAACAAATATTTAAACTTAACGCGTACTTGCTAACCGAGGACACAAAATAACACTAAATTTTTTTATGTATTCTTATATTTATAAAATTTTTAGTTCACTGTATTTTATTTTATATAATAGTTCTTATAACCTCATTTACCCACCTCTTGATAGCTAATTTAACAATTTTATTATTTTGCAATACATACAAATATACTATGCGAGCGATCATACTTGAGTCACCTGACACCTGGTAGAACCGTTATGCAGCCAACTATGCGATACAAGAATTTAATATTAATTTGAAATCTAATGAATATCCAAGCACATCACATATGTAGACTCAAGACTCAGTATTATATTGTGTGTAAAAATGATTCTGAGCACGAGACGAAACTTGGTTATCTAAATTTTATAGCATTAGTGTAATAAGCTATAGGTCCCAACCCCAATTACTTCGCATTTATTGCATGATTTCTCTACTAATGTAAATTAAGTGAACTGTGATCCCTTTAATACTTGTAGTGATGTAATTACAATTATTTCAGCTTGTCTATTGATATTCATATACAGGTTTTCTCAAATGTATTGAAACAAATCCCAAATAACTAAGTATATATTACACAGTGTGCAAACTTCTCACCTTGTAGTTTACCAAACTCGACATGTTGATGGTCGGTCGCGTAGTTCTCTGCAGCTCCAGACAGTTCCTTAAACCACCTGGAACTTATCAAGCCCAGGAGGAAGAAAACTAATATTTATGTCAGGCTCATATTAAAATATTACGTTTTAAATCAGAAAATCTTAGTACCTTCACAATCATTTCCCTGGAAACGTACGTGCATTATTGGGTCGATTGTGATAATAATTTTATTCTTGCAGTTTTTTAAACAAGATGTTAGATTTATTTTAACGCTAAATAATACACGTCATATAATATTGTTAAAATACCATTTCATATATATTCCATTCACCGTAGGATTTGACTTCTGAAAGGCCTTTTACCTTACCATAAATCTACTATATAGTAGGATATTGGTAGGAAAAACGACCTTTCAGAGAGTAATTCCTACCGTGAATGGAATATATATAGTCCACCAAATACGTAACTCTAAATGAATCAAATATAATATTTTGACCGTATACCTAAATTTGAATGGATTTAGTCAAATTGCAATATTACTCTCGGCGATGCTCTATGCGAAGGTTGTCATGATTAGAGCCGTATAGGGCCTCTCGTTAGAGCAGTTAACAGGGCCATATGTGGTAGTACCAAGTTGGGTCGCCCTGGATCTACGATCCGAGTATTGTGCAGGTTGTCCCTCCAAAAGACATGGCCACCTCCATTGTCGCAGCTGGAACCTTATTGTCCACTAGCACTGTACTGCCGAACACTGCTGGCATCTCACTGCCCGGTCCCTCTCAGTGCCTTAATATTGAGAAGAGGTGGAAACAAGTAAGGATGTCCAGCCCTATATTAGGAAAAATCCAGGACGTGGTGAGGACCCAACCACGCTTCCTGGTAATGTCTCGAGTAGAGGACAGTGAAGACCTGAAACGTGTTAGCCCATTTATCCTCGAAAGAGTGATAAATGGAGCAGCACAGTCTGACGTATCAATCAGAAAACTGCGTGATGGCCCGATAATGATACAAGCAACCACTGACATTCAGTCCTCAAGAGTAATGGCAATCTCGGAAATACCGTTGAGCAATACGTCTCATATACCGGTGAAGGTGGAACCTCACAGGTTCCTCAATGTTTTCAAAGGAGTGGTCCCTTGCTATGACCTCGACTGAGGGAGCATTGAGGATATCTGTGAGGAGCTTTCCCCTGAGCACGTAACCAAAGTGTACCGCATTGTCACCAAAAAGAACGGAAAAGAAAAAAAACCGACACGTATATCCTCACTTTTGCGAAACCTACCCTTCCAAATGAGGTCCAAGCAGTTTTACACGTGCTCAGGGTCCGGCCGTATGTCCCTAACCCTAGGCGCTGTTTTCAGTGTCAGGAATTTGGGCATACAAAGCTGCGATGCTGTGGTAAGCCAACCTGTGCGGATTGTGACAAGAGGCTCACGAAACACCATGTGAGGCTCCGAGGTTCTGCGTAAACTGCAAGGGTCCACACTCTGCCTGGTCTCAGGCCTGTCCAAACGGGCAGGTAGAGAAGAAAGTCCTGGAGATTCAATCCGAAAAAAAGATCTCATATGCCCAGGCACGCAAGGAATACGTATCTAGTCGTTCCCCGGTATTTCAGACATCATACAGCCATATTGTCAGTCAGAACGTCAACTGTCCCAACTGCCATTGCGCAGTTAATCTCAGTAAGACTCCATCGTGACCTATGCCATTGGTCTCTGCTCAAGACATCCGTATTGAAAACGCGCCAACTAAGATGTCGCCGATATTTTCACTGGGAGCAAAACTGCCACCTATGTCATCTCCCCCACCCATCCCAGCGAGGAGCCCTCCTCGGGTAACACCTCCAAGCCCTCCTCATGGAACAGCCCGGAGCTCTTCTCGGGGAAATAAATTACGTGCGGCCGCTGTTTAGTCGCTCAGTCTCGCCTATTGGCCTTTAGAGGCCGGGAGGAGTGGCGAAACAGTTGAGGCCGTAGAGTTGAGCTCCACCGGTGTCTTGGAGAAGGACCAGTGAGAGGCCGCTGAAAAAAATAATATGAAAAATTGTCGAAGTCCTTAACATAGCCTTAGCGCAAGGATCTGACTATCCAGTCTCTCCAAAATAAACAAAAGCCTCTCCAGAAGCGGGAGGTCCAGGAGAGACTGGGAAAGGCAAGAGGACCTAAAAAGTCCCTCAACCAATCTTTATTTTTAAGGGATAGTGTCATGGATTGTGAGGATAATTAAATCTTATATTAATAAATTATGTCGCTACTACAATGGAATTTTAGAGGTTTCTATGCTCGTGTAGAGGAAATTAAACAACAAATTTATGCCCTGCATCCTTCCATTTTGTGTTTGCAGGAGACACATTTCCGCACAAATGACAACCCGATGCTTCGTTGGTACGATGTGTATCGTACTGACAAGCCTTTCTTTGTTTTGGCTAGCGGAGGTGTCTATAATCGCACGAAGCAACATATACCATAAAAATATTAATATTGTTTCTGATCTCCATGTGATCGCTTTCAGAGTCTCCCTTGCTTTGGAGACGACCGTATGCTGCATATACCTCCTTCCAGGTGAACGTATTTCGAAGAGGAGCCTAGAGGCCCTCATTATACAACTTCCCGCCCCCAATATCATCTTGGGGTATTTTAATGAGCATAAACTGCTGTGGGGATCTAATTTTACAGATGCCCGCGGGAGGATGGTAGAGGATATTCTTGTTTCGGGAAACCTGTTGTTAATGAACACCGGGACCCAGACACACTTCTCCACCTTAAATGGTGTATCCTCTGCCATTGACCTAACTTTATGTAGTTCAGAAATCGCTGCTCTCTTCCTTTGGGATGTCCATGTGCACCTATGTGGGAGCGATCACTTTCCTATACTGTTTACCCACTCCAAGATTGCCCAAGTACAGCACGGGTACCCCAATGGGTGATTAAACATGCCGACTGGGATAAATTCCGCGAGCTCACCGTATTTCATGAATACCCTTCTGATGTAGATGTTAAGACTGGGTATTTTACTTCGACGCTCATTGCGGTGGCGGGGTCTTCCATCCCTAAATCCTCACCAAATTCGCGCCACCGTCCCGTTTCCTGGTGGAGCGAGGAGTGTCGGTCGGCTAGTTTTGACCGTCGAAGGGCCCTACGTCTCTTTCATCGACGTCCTATCTTGCAGAATCTGGAGTAATTCCAGATTCTCCGTGCACGAGCTTGCCGCGTCATTCATGAAAGCAAAAGAGAGTCTTGGATAAAGTTTATTTCTACCCTTACAATATCCACTCCCACAACTAAGTTTTGGGACAAAATACTCAAATTACGTAATAGCAACAATTCTAATAACAATATACCTGCCCTCATGTCTAACGGTTCACGTGTCTCCTCCCCTGTGGAGGTCGTTAATGTATTGGGATTGATGTTCGCCACTATTTCTAGCACTGCGAGCTACACTAATGAGTTCGCAGTTAATAAGCGGAACATCGAGCGCCATGGTATTGATTTTGGCCAAACTTGGGGGGAGGATTATAACTCCCCTTTACCAAAGATGAACTGACCTACGCCCTGTCCCAGGCCGGCAGCACAGCCTCTGGTCCAGACAACATTCATTATGAGATGTTGCGTCAGCTGCCCCCTGTTGGACAGGCACTTCTTTTAGACTTCTACAATAGTGTTTGGGAATCTTCATCAGTTCCCCTCACTATGGAGGCAAGCAACCGTTATACCTATATACAACAGTGGCAAAGATAAATTAGAGCCAACTAGCTATATACCGATAGCTTTAACTAGTTGTGTATGTAAAATATTGGAAAAAATATTTAATAAGTGACTTATATGGTATTTAGAATCCCGCAATCTGCTATCTAATATTCAATGTGGTTTTTGCCATGACCAATCCGGGGTGGATCACCTTGTCCGTCTAGAGACGGCTGTTCGTGACGCTTATCTCCATAAGTAGCATCTTCTGTCTCTTTTCTTCGATCTGGAGAAAGTGTACGACACCACCTGGTGGTACTGCATTTTGAAAACACTTTTTAACTGGGGGTTTCGAGAGAACCTTCCAATTTTTATATCTAATTATATGTCGGAGAGACACTTCCGGGTAAGGTTGAATAACACCTATTTCGCTGATTTTATTCAGGAAAATGGGGTGCCTCAGGGTAGTATTCTGAGTAGTACGTTGTTCCCTATCGTGATAAATAGCATTGTTGACAGTGTGCGCTTGCGTTCATATCTTTTAATGGATGACTACGCAATTTATTGCAGTTCGTCAAGTCTCCACAGGGCTGAACGTCAGATACAGCTCTCTGTCAACAATCTTTGGTCGTGGGCATCGCGTAATGGCTTTCGCTTCTCTGCACCCAAGACAACGGTTGTCCACTTCCACAGATCGCAAGGAATACAGCCAGCCCCCAGTATTTTAATGAACCAAGTTGTTTTACCAGTCTCAGAAAGCGTAAAGTTACTGGGACTTTTTTGATTTTAAATTAACTTGGATCCCCTACATCAAAGACCTGAAAGCGAGATGTATAAAAGCTCTCAACCTGCTCACAGAGATTATCGGTCGTTACTGAGGTGCATATAGGGAAACCTTGACGCGCCTGTATAGGGCCTTGGTTAGATCTAAATTAGACTATGGCAGTTTTGTCAATGGATCAGCGAGACCCTCGGCGTTAAAGATGCTATATAGTGTCCACCATGCTGGCATACGACTGGCTACTGGTGCCTTTCATACAAGTCCAGTCATCGGCCTCTGTGCCGACACCGGCGAGCCCTCTATTCCCTAACGGCACTCCTATATTCTAGCATTTTACGTGTCGAAACGACATTGCACGCTATAGCATGTTACCTATCGCCTTGTGTTCCATCCTTCTAACCGTGTCTTGTATGAAACCAAATGGCGTAGTACAAGTCCGGTTGGGATTCGGATGCTATCAGTTTTCGACACGTGTGGGATATTCCTGCAAAGGCTATCCCCACACCACCAGGTCGAGTTTCTCCCTTTATGATACAACTACTGAAATGCAAGTTTGATCTTGCCAAGTTCCCTAAAGCGACCACCCCAAACTTTCTATATGATAGGACCTTCTACGAGCTCCTCTCCACTCACTTTCACAGATTCAAGCGCATCTTCACTGATGGTTCTAAATCTGGAGTCTTCATGGGATGTGCTTTTGTTGTGGAAGGATACAATTTTAAATTTGGTTTACCTCAATAAACTAGAGTATTTACGGCTGAATTGTATGCAAATTTTAGATCTCTGTGTTTGATATTCTGAAAATTCACTGTTCTGTTCTCATCTGCATGGATTCCATGAGTTCTCTGTTGGAATTGTGCACTCTCTACTCCTGGAATCCTCTCGTGCAGATGATACATGAGCAAATTTTAAAAATTGATTCATTAAGCACCCGGCTCGTTTTTTGCTGGATTACTGGTCACGCTGATCTTCCAGGAAATTAACTGGTGGACCAGGCAGCCAAGGAGGCAGCACGCCTGCCTCAGGGGGCGAGTCTGGATGTCATGTTTTTGAAGTAAAGGGCTATGTTCGGCGTGGGGTCTTACGCACCTGGCACGTGCAGTGTGTCTCGACCCCTGCTCAGAACAAGCTGAGGTTCATAAGGGACGGTTTGTCGCGGTGGCCCTCTTCTATACGAAAGTCTAGAAGAGAGGAAGTCATCGTGATGAGACTCCGCGTCAGGCATACATCGCTAACCCACGGATTTTTACTAAGATGGGATCCACCTCCAGTGTGTGAGTTTTGCAATTCTCCCCTTAATGTGTACCACATTTTGGTGGAGTTTCGCAAGTATGCCCTTATTCGATGGCCCTTGATTTTAAATGTGACATTCGTTTTTTATCACGTGATAGCGCTGAAGGAGTTATTTGTTTACTCCATTTTATACACCAGGCCAATCTTTTTAGTGCCCTTTGAGTCACTTTTATAAAGTAACTCGTCTGGATTGATATAATATTGAGATTTTTTAAATATTTTAGTATACTTTAATGTGTTGTTTTGTCTTTTTAACCATTTTAGTACACTTTAACATGTTTTTTTACAGACTATTGTTTTAACTTGTTAGTCTTATTTTTTAATTTAATATGTTGTTTGAATATGTTTGTTTTGTCTTTTTATTGGCGTGATACACCTGCGGTTTTTTAAGCAGGTGTTTCACTCCATTCTTACTCTGAGCCCATTTGAGTACCCCTACGGAGTGTCCCAAATGAGTATTTTTCTCATATTGAGATCTATTATTTTTATATTATATCTTTACATTGTGTCTTCACCTTTCTATAGAAACAGGTGAATATTTTGACTCTCTCATATGGATACTTTACTATGTATGTTTATTATGTTAAGGCTCTAATGACCTCAGATGTCGATGGGCCTCTAAACACCAATAATAATAATAATAATAATAATCTTGTAAATTCATTTTTTTGCTTTTGATTTTAACCTCCTGAACTGCCAACTCTTCCAGCAGATTATCTTTCACGCCCACTTTCTAACGTGTATAACAAATCATATCTGATTACTAGAATCCATTTCATTTTAATAAATAACAAATAAACCGACAGGGATTAAAATCCGAGTACTTTAATTTGTCAAGATTAAGTTCTACAAGGTAACTTGAAACAAAGTGGTGTCAATTATTTGGTTTGTCACTAAGCTAGTACTAATAATAGCCGCTAAAACACATAAATCTATCACTCTTAATTTGAAACAAACACGCTCACAATTGTAATCCTGAGGCGTAATGATGACCAGGTATTAGCAATTGATACTTCTAGGAAAGTTCTGTTTCTGTTAACCTTAATAAACTTCATTTTAAAATATCAATATAATAAATAGATACACATGTGTGAGTTTCCTACAAAAAATACATGTTTTTATAATGGAATACATTGATTAAATAGCAAAGTATCTTAGTTGATTATCTAGTATATTTTTATCCTTTTAGCATCGCATGTGAGACTCCCGTAGTGTTGTAGATAATTTTATATTACACTATCGCGTTTAAAATTGGCATTTAAATTCCTTGAAAATCTAATCTTCATTAATCAAACACTTTCGTGTTTTTTTAATCCAGCAATGATTAGTACTTCTTGCCAGGAAACATTATGTAATTCAATATATTAAAATAGTCGTTTCCCAAATACGTATTATTGTTGTGTTTATTTATAATGGTTAAAATATATATTTTTTATATGTATGATAAATAATTGAAACTATTTTTTAAGTAGCAGAATATTTACATATTATATACATTGCTATTTTAAACTTAATGTTGTGTGTCCCTTCGATAGCCAGTAGAACAATATCAAAAACTTTTACAATATAAGATCTCTTCTTCTTTAAAAAATCTGAAAATTGTAAATATCAAATTATACCTTTAAACACAAAATCGAAATAATTGGTTCTGTTAACTCGAATCGTTAATTTATATAAACCTTTGGATAATCTAAGCCTGAAATAAGACGATGTAGTTCCTAATACCTTATAGGAGTAAGTAAGTTAAGTGCCAGTAATGATATCAATGTTATCGTTTCGTTTTAAGAGATTGTTATTTAGTATGTTTGTGAGTGTGTATGTGTTTTTGAGTGTATATATATTCAGATTATTGTAGAAATAACAGTAGCTATTAAAGCTACTAAAACAATTTAGAAATACATCCATCATCAAGTTATGCTATCTAAAGTGTCAGTGTTGATAGATGTTATCAATACCTACAAAATAATACAAATAGTATAGAACATTATTATAAATCTTGTCTGCAAAGTAATATACTTGGATTTTAGAAACGGGTTTTCTGACCTAAAATTATTGTATATGAATTATATACATCTGAAAGGTTATCCCAGGCACAAAAAGAATGAGTGAATTAGATTCTTATTTTTCGCAAAGTTAGAGCAGTCAACAGAACTATGTGGGTCGACTCGACTTTAATCAAGTAGTAGAGAAAATTAGGGCACATAGCTTCAAGGAACACCCTAGGTCCTTGTCTATAATTTTAGGCTCAACTATCATCACTTTGCTATTGTTTGTTATTGTGGCTGTGGTAGTCTTTTGTTTTAAAGGGTCATTAATTAAACCTTTTAGTAGTCCTGCTCCTAATATGGTCAACCCGACAATATAAAATATGATCTGGTGGTTCACCCCGCCAGAGGGTCGATAGCGGGTCTATAGAATATATAGAATATAGAAAGGTTGCGAGACCGTTATCGTGCCTGCTCCCAATGGTAGAGTGTCTAGCAATGAGTTGAAAAATATAGGACAGATATTATGTACTGAAATAGAATATAAAAATTCCGATATAAATAATACGGATATAAAATGTTAACGGTAAGTCTAAAATTTTTAGTAATAGTGATTTTCAATAAGTTCTACCAAACATGTTGCTAAATTATACCTAATTTAAATTAGTTAAAAAGACCCCTGAATTTGGGAATTGAGCTCGATACATTTGGCTTAGGGCACTGAGCTATCTAGGATTCACACATGTTTTGGTTCATTCTTCACTCTTAGTTAAATACTGAGTCTGTGATGGACGTGTGGAACTGTCTGCTACATATGAGCGACCAATACTTGAATCATCTGACACTTGTGGAGGACTGTTATGCAGCTAAGGTTAGGAAAAACAAGGTTTTAATTTTAATGTGAAATTCTAATGAATATCCAAGCACATCACAAAATCAGATTCAAGACTCAGTCTTAAGTTATGAGTGAAAATAGACTCTGAACACGAGACGAATCCCTGTTTGCTAAATGGTATAGCATTAATGTACTAAGCGAAATGTCCCGGCCTCGACTCCTGTGCATGTATGGTTTTTAAACTAGTTTAATTTATTTAACTGTGATCCCTTCAATACGGACTGTGACGTAATTACAATTATTTACAGCTTGTCTGTTGATATTAATACAAAGGTTTTCTCAAACATATTGACCCAAATCGAGTATAACTAGATACACATAAAGTAAGCAATTACTCACATTGAAGTCTCCCAACCTCGACATGTTTGTGGCCGATCATGTAGTTCCCGTCAGTTCTAGACAGTTCCTTAAACACCTGGAACTTATCAAGCCCAGAAGGAAGATAATAAATATTTCTGTCATGCTCATATTGATAATATTAAGTTTTTAATCAGAAAATCGTATCACAAGTTGTTGAAGGAAATACACCAATTAAGTTATGGTTTATATAAGTCGTTTCCGGGGAAACGAACGTGCATTATTGTGGTCAATTGTAAGAATAATTTTATTGTTGGAGTTTTGTAAACCAAAGATATGTTTATTTTAACTCTAAATAATACGTCGTATAAAATTATTAAATTTTTTTTTTAAATATAGTCCAGCAATTACATAGCTCTAAATGATACGAATATAATAGTTTGTCAATATACCTAGATTTGTAAAGATTTAGTCCAATTGTAATATTAAAACTAAATTTAAAAAACACGAAGTATTGGTGTCAGCATTGTAATCGTCTATTTATATTTTAATTAAGCTAAAACCTAAATAGATTGTATTATTATCGTAGCACATATCGATGGACACACTGAATAGACGTTAAGTTCGTCTAGATTGGATTGTCGATGATGGGTTGTTTTGAGCTCGAAATCCGGACGGGTGTTTTGAGAGTGTATTTGCATAAATTGTCTAGAACTGTAGCCATCCTCATGATATAGTCTACATTATACACAAGTCGTGGTATGAAATAGGAAACTAACAGTAGATTAAAGCAGCACACAAAGCACTCTACAACCAATCACTTATCCAGTAATGTTATTTCAAGGGTAAAATACTCGACATAGCTAACGTCTTCCTCTAGCATTTTGGAGTACCAATTAAAGTTTTTTTGGTTAAAAATTTTAAATAAATAAAACATATTTGGCTATATTAAGTGATCCCTCTACAATCCTGGAAAATATATATTTTCTACCTCATTTAATAATGTTTTATCTACTAATTTATACCCCCTACATACAATGCTACATTTTAATACCGATTTTAATTTCCAAACTCTTACGATTATTTAGATACCAGATCAGACACAGTGGAATCTACTAGGCCAATCAGAAGCTTCCCAGATATGGAGAATTTATTTCATTGGTAAGATAAATTATTTTACAATAGGGTCTAGTACTTACTATTTACTTTATTGTTATTATAGAATTATTAGGCATACTTATAAAAGTCTTGTATTTTATATCATATATATTATGATTGATTTAAAATGTAAAACTATTCGGTATCTAAAATCAGACCATTTAAATAGACTCAAAACAAAATTCTGGATACATTATTACATTATTAGTTACTACACGACCTAATTTTACAGTTGGTGACTAGTAAAGCATGAAGGATATGACAATGGTGTCGCTATAACATTCAAAGCTATCGTAATTACTTAACCAGTTTCCTGACAGAAATTTCCGACAGAGACCTGATTGTTATGTCCTCCTTTTGTGAGTAAACTCATGTTTTAGGCTAATTCACCAGACCTAATGAAAAGTAATAAAAGGTTACTTCCTTTGGAAAGTAAACACCAATAAAATGAAAATAGGCTACTAAACCAAGTGGAGATGTTAAGTTTCAGATTAAAAGTTATTATTTTTTCAGTTACAATCCAAGCCATTGAGAACATTGATGTTATGGAGCCTACAGCATTAGCTTTTTACTATAGTTTGCTCTTATTGTAACCTATTCTAGATTTTTAAAGCTTCTAGTAGGATAACAAGCCTTATCTGTGTTCAAGCTTTGGATTGACATAAAAATTATCATGAAACTTTAAGTAAGTTTTGGTTAAAATGTACAAAAAATGAGATGTTTGTAAATAAATCATTGTTTAAATAACTCTTTTGTTCGAACAATGCATGTTCAGTGATACATGTGCAGTTCAAAAATTGTATATCAGATTATTTATAATAATAGTAATAATAATAATAATACGTATTATTATTATTATTATTATTATTATTATTATTATTATTATTATTAGCCTATTTGTACTTGTTTGTTCTTTTAAGGCAGACATTTTGGGAGATTCTATGAATTATTCCAATAAGGACCCAACTTGGCAACCAGAGAAAGATGAACAGCGAGGAAAGAAAACGAGACTTGGAAAAATCTTCAGGGTCCTTCCTACAAAGGATATCATTGAGGAAACCGGTCTGGCTTCAAACACAGACATTGATTCATCATATATTACATTAGTATATTATTATTATTAATATTAGAAGTAGTAGTAGTAGTAGTAATAGTAGTAGTAGCAATAGTGGTGGTAGTAGTAGTAGTAGTTGTAGTAGTCGTCTTGTGGTCTGAATGCTTGGCTATGGCTTGAAAGTGTTTTTTATTTTTTATGTTGTGATAAACTTTTAGGATGTCCGGTAGGCACACTGAGTGGGTGGATGTAGCTAGTGTATACATACTAATTGTGTATTGAGTTTTATACATACAAGCACCAGATGTTAAGTCTTGTGGCTTAACTGGACCCTAAGCTTTATTATATAAATATATATTATTTTAAATCTTGCCTCTGACTAGTTTTGATAGAGAATCCACTGACAGTGTGTATAACTTATTCACATTGTTAGTTTAAAGTACAACATGTATGCTTCCATTATTATCCATCCACAAATATTCAAATGTATAATCAGGTGTCTGTATAGGATGTAATTGTCACTGGCTTCATTCTTTCCCCCAGCCGGAGCAGTTGATGAGTTTCTAGAGCTCCCTACCAACCACGGACCTCGAGATGATTTAAGAGTTGAGTTGAGTCTGTAGCACATGTTACAGAACAAGAGCTTCAGCCAATGAATAGACTGATGTTGGAACTGCACAGCCTACAACTCAGCCAATGAATAGACTGATGTTGGAACTGCACAGCCTACAACTGAGCCAATGAATAGACTGATGTTGGAACTGCACAGCCTACAACTCAGCCAACGAATAGAGCGATGTTGGAACTGCACAGCCTACAACTCAGCCAATGAATAGACTGATGTTGGAACTGCACAGCCTACAACTGAGCCAACGAATAGAGCGATGTTGGAACTGCACAGCCTACAACTCAGCCAATGAATAGACTGATGTTGGAAATGCAGAGCCTACAACAGAGCCAATGAATAGACTGATGTTGGAAATGCAGAGCCTACAACTGAGCCTACGCCAAAGAAGAGGAAAGGAGTTCGGAAAAGGGAGGAAGAGAGAGAGAGAATAAAAGAAGGGAAATATGAGATCCTTATGGCTAAAGTGAACTTTCTTATTCATAAACTTCGTTCCTCACCTACTGGTTTTCATGGGCACGATAAAAGAGGTCAGTACACTCCTAAAAACAAGTTGGTAGAAGAACGGGTACAGATAAGGGCGTTCATAGAAAAGAATCCAAAACATGGAAGCCATTATTTCCACCGGGACTGTCCCAATGAAATATTCTTGCCTAGCCATTTGAATATAAAATGTATGCATGACGACTATTGAATAAATGAAGCTAGAAAGTAGAGAAACCCAAACCGCATGCTATGATGTATTCAGAGATGTTTTCACCAAAACAGAATACAAGTTTTATGGAGCCTACAGCATTAGCTTTTTACTATAGTTTGCTCTTATTGTAACCTATTCTAGATTTTTAAAGCTTCTAGTAGGATAACAAAGCTTATCTGTGTTCAAGCTTTGGATTGACATAAAAACTACCATGACACTTTAAGCAAGTGTTGATTAAAATATCCACCAAGTGAAATGTTTGTAAATAACTCATTGTTTAACTAACCCTTTTGTTCGAACAATGCATGTTCAGTGATACATGTACAGTTCAAAATTTATATAGAGGATTATTTATAATAATAATAATAGTAATAATAATAATTATTAGCCTATTTGTATTTGTTTCTTTCCAAGCAGACATTATAGTAGTAGTAATAGTAGTATTAGATTAGTAGTTTTAGTAGTAATATTAGTAGTGGTAGTAGTGGTAGTATTAGTAGTAGTAGATTAAGACCGCCTTTGTGGTCTTGTGGTCAGATTGCTTGGATATGGCTTGAAAGTGTTTGTTTATTCTTTATGTTGTGGAAAGGTTTTAGGATGTCCGGTAGGCACACTGAGTGGTGGATGCAGCTAGTTTACACATTATTTTATATCTGTTTTAGTTTTAGTTTTATTTTACAGTTATGCCCTATTCTTTATTTTATTAAATTGTATCGTGTTGTATGTAATTGAATATTGAGTTTTATACATACAGGCACCAGATGATAAGTCTTGTGGCTTAACTGGACCCTAAACATTATTATATAAATATATATTATTTTAAATCTTGTCTCTGACCAGTTTTGATAGAGAATCCACTGACAGGGTGTATAACTTATTCACATTGTTAGTTTAAAGTACAACATGTATGCTTCCATTACTATCCATCCACAAATATACAAATGTACAATCTGGTGTCTGTATAGGATGTAATTGTCACTGGCTTCATTTCCCAGTTGATGAGTTTCTAGAGCTCCCTACAAACCACGGACCTCAAGATGATTTAAGAGTTGAGTTGATTCTGTAGCACATGTTACAGAACAAGAGCTTCAGCCAATGAATAGAGCGATGTTGGAACTGCATAGCCTACAACTGAGACAATGAATAGAGCGATGTTGGGACTGCACAGCCTACAACTGGGCCAATGAATATAGAGATGTTGGAATTGCACAGCATACAACTGAGCCAATGAATAGAGGGATGATGGAACTGAATACACTACAGCTTAGCCAATGAATAGAGCGTTGTTGGAACTGCACAGCATACAACTGAGCTAATGAATAGAGCGATGTTGGGACTGCAGAGTCTAAAACTGAGCCAATGAATAGAGCGATGTTGGAAATATACAGTCTACAACTGAGCCAATGAATAGAGAGATGTTGGAACTGCACAGCCTACAACTGAGACAATGAATAGAGCAATGTTGGAACTGCAGAGCCTAAAACTTAGCCAATGAATATAGCGATGTTGGGACTGCACAGCCTACAACTAAGCAAATGAATAGAGCTATGTTGGGACTGCACAGCCTACCACTGAGCCAATGAATATAGCGATGTTGGAATTGCACAGCCTAAAACTGGGCCAATGAATAGAGCGATGCTGAAAATATACAGTCTACAACTCAGCCAATGAATAGAGCGATGTTGGGAGTGCACAGCCTACAACTGAGCCAATGAATAGAGTGATGTAGAGACTGCACAGCATACTACTGAGACAATGATTAGAGTTATTTCAGGACTGCACAGCCTACAACTAAGCCAATGAATAGAGTTATGTTGGGACTGCACAGCCTACAACTAAGCCAATGAATAGAGCGTTGTTGGAACTGCAGAGCATACAACTGAGCTAATGAATAGAGTTATGTTGGGACTGCTCAGCCTACAACTAAACCAATGAATAGAGCGATGTTGGAACTGCACAGCCTACATCTAAGCCAATGAATAGAGTTATGTTGGGACTGCACAGCCTACAACTGAGCCAATCAATAGAGCGATGTTGGAACAGCCGAGCCTAAAACTGAGCCAATGAATAGAACGATGTTGGAAATACACAGTCTACAACTGAGCCAATGAATAGAGCGATGTTGGAACTCCACAGCTTACAACTGAGCCAATGAATAGAGCGATGTTCGAAATACACAGTCTACAACTGAGCCAATGAATAGAGCTATGTTGGAAATGCTCAGCCTAAAACTGAGCCAATGAATAGAGCTATGTTGGAACTGCTCAGCCTACAACTGAGCCAATGAATAGAGCTATGTTGGAACTGTACAGCCTACGACTGAGCCAATGAATAGAGAGATGTTGGGACTGCACAGCATACAACTGAGATAATGAATAGAGCTTTGTTGGAACTGCAGAGCATACAACTGAGCTAATGAATAGGGTTATGTTGGGACTTAACAGCCTACAACTAAACCAATGAATAGAGCGATGTTGGAACTGCACAGCCAACATTAAGCCAATGAATAGAGTTATGTTGGGACTTCACAGCCAACAACTGAGCCAATCAATAGAGCGATGTTAGAACTGCAGAGCCTACAACTGAGCCAATGAATAGAGCGATGTTGGAAATACACAGTCTACAACTGAGCCAATAAATAGAACAATGTTGGAACTGCTGAACCTACAACTTAGCCAATGAGTAGAGCGATGTCAGTAATGTACAGCCTACAACTGAGTCAATGAATAAAGCGATGTTGGAACCGCAGAACCTACAACCAAGCCAATGAATAGAACGATGTTGGAACTGCACAGCCTGGAACTTAGACAATGAAAAGAACGATGTTGGGACTGAACAGCCTACAGCTAAGCCAATGAATAGATTTATGTTGGGACTGCACAGCCTACAACTGAGCTAATTAATAGAGCGATGTTGGGACTGCACAGCCTACAACAAAGCCAATGAATAGAGTTATGTTGGGACTGCAATGCCTACAATTAAGCCAATGCATAGAGCGATGTTGGAACTGCACAGCCTAAAACTTCGCCAATGAATAGAGCGATGTTGGTACTGCACAGCCTACAACTGAGCTAATGAATAGAGCGATGTTGGAACAGCAAAATCTACAAGTTAGCCAATGATTAGAGCGATGTTAGGAATGCACAGCCTACAACTGAGTCAATGATAAGAGCGATGTTGGAACTGCAGAGCCTACAACTAAGCCAATGAATAGAACGATGTTGGAACTGCACAGCCTACAACTTAGCCAATAAATAGAGGGATGTTGGAACTGCAAAGCATACAACTGATCTAATGAATAGAGCGATGTTGGGACTGCACAGCCTACAACTAAGCCAATGAATAGAGTTATGTTGGGACTGCACACCCTACAATTAAGCCAAAGAATAGAACGGTGTTGGAACTGCACAGCCTAAAACTTAGCCAATGAATAGAGCGATGTTGGAACTGCACAGCCTACAACTGAGCTAATGAATAGAGCGATGTTGGAACAGCACAATCTACAACTAAGCCAATGAATAGAGCGATGTTGGAAATATACAGTCTACAACTGAGCCAATGAATAGAGCTATGTTGGAACTGCACAGTCTAAAACTGAGCAAATGAATAGAGCGATGTTGGGACTGCACAGTCTACAACTGAGTCAACGAATGGAGCGAAGTTGGAACTGCACAGCCTACAACTAAGCCAATGAATAGAGATATGTTTGAACTGCAGAGCCTACAACAGAGCCATTGAATAGAGCGATGTTGGGACTGCACAGCCAACAACTAAGCCAATGAATAGAGCGATGATGGAACTGCACAATCTACAACTGAGCCAATGAATAGACTTTTGTTGGGACTGCACAGCCTACAACTAAGCATATGAATAGAACGATGTTGGAACTGCTCAGTCTAAAACTGAGCCAATGAATAAAGCGATGTTGGAACTGCACAGCCTACAAATGAGCCAATGAATAGAGCGATGTTGGAACTGCACAGCCTACAATTGAGCCAATGAATAGAGCGATGTTGGAACTGCACAGCCTACAACTGAGCCAATGAATAGAGCAATTTTGGGATTGTACAGCCTACAACTGAGTTAATGAATAGAGCGATGTTGGAACTGCAGAGTCTACAACTGAGCCAATGAATAGAGCGATGTTGGAACTGCACATCCTACAACTGAGCCAACGAATAGAGGGATGTTAGAACTGCACAGCCTCTAACTGAGCCAACGAATAGAGAGATGTTGGAACTGCAGAGCCTACAACTGAGCCAATGAATAGAGTGATGTTGGAACTGCACAGCCTACAACTGAGCTAATGAATATAGTGATGTTAGGACTGCACAGCCTACAACTGAGCCAATGAATAGAGCGACGTTGGAACTACACAGCGTACAACTGAGCTAATGAATAGAGTTATGTTGGAACTCCACAGCTTACAATTGAGCCAATGAATAGAGTGATGATGGAACTACACAGTCTACAACTGAGCCAATGAATAGAGGGATGATGGAACTGCACAGCCTACAACTGAGCCAGTGAATAGAGAGATGTTGGAACTGCACAGCCTACAACTGAGCCAATAAATAGAGAGATGTTGGAACTACACAGCGTACAACTGAGCTTATGAATAGAGCGATGTTGGTACTGCACAGCCTAAAACTGAGCCAATGATTAGAGAGATGTTGGAACTACACAGCGTACAACTGAGCCAATGAATAGAGTGATGTTGGTCCTGCAAAGACTACAACAGATCCAATGAATAGAGCGATGTTGGGACTGCACAGCCTACAACTGAGCCAATGAATAGAGCGATGTTGGAACTGCAGAATCTACAACCGAGCCAATGAATAGAACGATGTTGGAACTGCCCAGCCTACAACTGAGCCAACGAATAGAGTGATGTAGGAACTGCACAGCCTACAACTGAGCCAATGAATAGAGCGATTTTGGGACTGCACAGCCTACAACAGAACCAATGAATAGAGCGATGTTGGGACTGCAGAGCCTAGAACTGAGACAATGAATAGAGCGATGTTGGAACTGCAGAGCCTACAACTAAGCCAATGAATAGAGCTATGTTGGAACTCTAGAGTCTACAACTGAGCCAATGAATAGAGCGATGTTGGAACTGC
>CABFVX010008403.1:9519-24434 GCA_902151425.1 Timema shepardi | reverse complement strand
TGCATTCTAAATAAACGTATACACCAAATATCTCAAATTTAACCATTTTGGAGATAGAACACTTGCATTCTCGGGTGACGATATACTGTACGTATATACATACTTTTATTTTCTGAAGGCATAGTCCAATTTTCTAGCTGAACCAAGAGCGTAGAAAGCTAGTTTATCTAAGTGGGGGTGGAGGGCTACTCTGAAAATGTTACGATACCTTTAGCCACGACCATATTGCGTTAGTCATTAAAAGCTTTGATACATATATATATTCATGGAATAGTGGGTTCATTAAATTCTCTAGGGAGGGGAGTGTTCGGAACCTTACGTGACCTTGAAAGGAACCCCTCCAGATATATTGGTTTTCTACGCCCTTTCAAGTTATACATATTCTATAATATACCTATGTATTTATTTAAAATTTTACATACCCCTAAGATATCTTAGTTAAACCTAGGTTGACCCTGCCATAGAATATGTGAGGAATATTGCGTTGTACCATTTATTTCTCATATGATATTTTAACGTCTACTTTCTAAATATTTGTGTAATCAACCTACGACTTACAGACTAGTTTAACTCAGGTTAGTTCAATTAAAACTAATTGTTTAACCTGAGTGCCAAGGAAATTAGTATTTGATTAGTAATATAATTAGAACTAAACAAAATATCTTTTAAATCGCCTTAAATTAATATTTAGTAAACTTTCTTAACCTAATTATTCACGAGGGAGTGTGAAATCTGTTATGTTTACAGAATTATTATTATTATTATTACTACTACTACTACTATTATTATTATTATTATTATTAGCACCGTGTCTTACTACCCGTTCGGTTATACGCACTTACGCTAATGTGTAATGGTAGGGTGAATGTGAGATGAAATAGAGGACCTACAGTTTAACGTGGAATCTGAACTACGGTGGAGGCCTGGCACTCCTCTCATTCACAAGTTGCTATTAACACACGTCTTGTCAGAGGTGAAGGAAGGGTTTGTCAATCAGATAAATCTGTGCTGGGACCGAGGTTTGAGCCCCAGACCCCCAACACAGAGGTCCGACACCTTACCCCTAGACCACCAGGTCACCTATGTTTACAAAAGCTCTTCCCTTTGTTAATTTGATCAAGTATGCCTTTGACGCTCTTTAAGATCAGTACCAAATCTATCATGTTTGTGATATGTTTTTTTTCTTGAAGGAATTGGAGTTCTTTTTCCATTGGATGAATAACAACAGAGGAACTACAGAATACCAAAATTAATTAGATAGATATAATAGCAAAAATCCTTTAACCTTAGTCATTTCTTAACAGCTCTTTGTGTGATCTATTCGTAATTTATTTTGATTCACGATTTTTTTAGAACAGGGTGTTTCAAATTCTAAAAAAAAACAGGCTTAGTCAATTCTGGTGTACCGGGTATGCTGTGGGAAATAAAATTAATAATTAATTTAAGCTTTTTATACTGTTTTTTTAGAAACTTGGGTCAGTTAACGTGCATTTATATCCTATACTGTGTGCACCACGTCTTTTTTTAAATTAATTTTCTTAGCACCACGTCTTACTACCCGTCAGGGCGTTCTACTGTCCGTAAGGGTTGTACGCATACGTAATAATTACGCTAATGTGTCAAGGAAGAGGAAGGTTGAATTTAGAGGAAGTGTACACAAATTTGCGTGGAGAGTAGAAAATAATTTAAGAAAAACCACCATCAATACACCCGACCGGGATACGAATCCCGATCTCTCCATCATCGGCAGCCAGGGGTGGGGGTGGACTTAGAGTGTTCAAGTGGCCCTGTGCTACAAATATGATGACCCTTAGTTAAGGACGTTTTAATAAAATGTGAGGCCCAGGATCAAAATAAAATTGAGCCCCCCCCCCACCCCTTTTGTAAGACAGTTTTTTCAGTTTTAGCATTAACATGTTATAATATATTGATACGTACTCGGTACTTATGTTAAGTACTTAATAATTTCTCATATTTTATTAACCCGCCTCGGTGGCGTAGTTGGCTAACGCGCTTATCGTGTTGAGCTCAACTACTGAGGACGGGAAGATCGAGGTTCGAATCTCGGTCGGGTGAACTGGGATTTTTTTTCCTAAATGGCTTTCCACTCTCCCTCCACGTAACTATGGGTTCATTTCCTCTAATACAACCTTCCCAATTCCTAATCCAAAAGAGTAATTAGTACTTAAAGCGTATAACCCGAACGGCTAGTAAGACGCGGTGCTAAATATTATTATTATATTTTATTAAATATTGATCAACCCAGTAAATGATTGTACTGTATTAAATGCAAACAAATTAAGTTACATAAGTAAATTTCTCTCTGCACCATTGCACTGTTAGTTTTCTGCGGACAGACAGCGGTAGCACAATGGTGGCATATTCTACTGTACTGCGGCACATCACTCGAATAAAGTAAATCTCAAATTACACAAAGTTATGGTTTTCAGGAGTATAGAATGGGATCCTATCACTAAGTGAATACCTATTGCTGTTAAGTATCTGTACACTATTTGATGCGAAGTTTAGAATAATAACTGTAATTGAATTTTATAATTTTTGGAGGAAATGTGGCACCCAATTGCCACTTTGCCCTCACCCCCCTATAGACACGGCCCTGCCCTTAGCATATATTAACATCTACCACTGAAGCTATGTTTCAGTATAGGCTGAAGTGGCGAGGTGAAGTATTTACATATTTATTATTAGTTAATTTAATCCCGAGGCCATTTCAGCTACATTATCGATGATCAGTTATTACTTTCTACCGACTCAAGATAAAATGTTTTTAAATGTTTATACAATAGCTGGGTGTCTTTTTTGATATATTTAAGTTTGTAGAATGACCCTTCACTCGATAATTGTGTATATAACTGAACAGATGATTTTACGTTTGTTTATAAACAACACCAACAAACAACTAACTGATGGTTTTAAATTTAATGCCAGCTTAAGTTAGCAAATTATGTATTCTAGGCACCTCAAACTTACTCACTGAAACTTTTGAACAAAATAAAATATAATTTATAGTGTAATGGATAGCTTTAATTTAACTTAAAATAGTTGCGGCAGCCCAAATAAACCGACCCACCGGGATATTTCCCGGTGTCTCGGCAGTCCGGTCTATTGCGAGAGTGACACCTTAGACCATGTGGCCACCGAGCCTTCTTCCAATGAGAAATGGGCTGCAGCACTAAAGTATACCAGTATTTTTTTTTTAAACTTATGTAATGTGTCATTAAAAAGTTATTATCGTTATGTATAAGACAAACCTTGAACTATTTAATAGTTGTAAGTATCCTGGGTATAAACGTTTCCGTTTAACATGAAGCCTGCAGTAACAAAGTGTCGGGGAAGTTTTCTCCGTCGTGTTGGCTGATGCACGGTAAACTTCCCTAATGTTTGCGATAGTAATGCACACAAAAAAAACAGCTGGTTGTTTGTTTGCAGACAATACAGAGAATCTTCTGTTGAAATAATAAGAACGAGGGATTTTTTTTCTCTCTTAAAAACCTACAACGGCACGCAACAGCGCCTATCAACTTTCCCTCCCTTTCCTTTCCTTTTCCTCCCTTAACACGTAAAACATGGATTAAAAAGATGGTTAGCATTAAACTCACTTAAAATGGCAGCATCACATTTAAAAGAGATCTTGAGTTCAATTCGCGGAGAGAGCTACACACACAGTCACAGTAATTTAAACAATACTCCTATTAAAAGTGGGTAATCCCAAAACCATACTTATACCTGCCTTTGCTCAAGAAAAGATATTCCCCCAAAAATGTCAAGAATACTTTTTTTTAACAACTAATCTATCTTGAAGAGATTTAAAAAGTATTTTAAAACACAATTAAAGTTGTATTTTGTAGAGCCCCTTCGCCCCCCCCTCAAAAAAAAACTAAGATATTTAAGGTGAATAGAAAGCTCAATATAAATAATAGTTTGGTTGAGGTTGGGGAATATTTACCCCCAAAACACCCACCCTCTGTACTGCCCTCGTGATTTCCTATCTTTGAAGATTTCCGATCGTAAAATCAGATGATGACTTCAAACGGTTTGAGGGCAACACCCAAATTGTTTGAAATACACTGTGGCTCAAATGTGGTAATGGCCTACGTAATCCAAATGGCATAAAACATAAGGAGGTATATATAACTATGCTTTAAAATTAAATGACTAAATACCTCGCGCTAAGCCAGACTACGGTCTAAAATAATATAACTCTACACGGAGAGTTTATGGCGGCAACCCGATAGCAATTTTAACCTCGCTTTCACTACATATTACGGAGCAGTTCGTTTAGAAAAGTCACTAATCCGTCACCACCTTATTCTCTATTGTGTATCAAACTGACACAATCCACTGCACGCGGATTCTTTAAGTGGGCCCCCTCCATCGGCAACAGTTCTTAGTAAGGTACTACGTATATTTCCCCTCATACCCCTCCACTAGCCACTATTATGCTAACAACAGACTGCTCTTTTCCTCGACTAGGAAGTAGGAGACAGACGTATAGTGCAGTGGTTCCTGTACTGTGACGCTTCCCCTTTCCCCAGATAGAGGGGGTGCGGTTGCGAGGTATCCTCAATGCGCCAAAAAATATATTTATTTTTGGGGTGGTCACAGATTCTCTAACGCTAGGTTCAAAATAAGCAACTTTTCTAAAAAATAATGTGCAATTAATTTGCAGATTTTGAAATATTGGTTTAACTGAATTCTTAATTCAGCTTTCATGGTCTAGGGTAGCAATTTTCAAACTTTCTTAAGTTCACGGCGAACTGAAAAAGGCTCTAAAATTTTCAAGGCACAACGTCAATTTTTCAAGAATAGATTTATCACTAAACGAACGAGTATTATGAGTGTGTTTAAAAGTTAAATATCTAGAATTCCAAACATTGTGTTATTTTTTAACAATAATATTGATCTTGGACTAAAAAAAAACTAAGTTTCAGTGTTGATCTACCCCCAAACTCCCACGGCACACCGGTTGAAAAACGATTATTTAGGGAATGGCCTTAAATTAATAAACCTTACCCACCTAATACGGTAACAATTAATTGGGTAGATTTGTAGCTAGGCTAGAGAGGAAACCATCTCAAGATGAGATGGGAATTAAAGCGAGTTAAGGTCTGTATTTTTGTAGTTTTTTTTATAACATTTTTCTTTGACAAAATAATTAATAGTGCTTCAGAAGATATATGAAGCTTAATTTTCCACACATGATAATGTCAACAGAATTGTTAAATAGCTATCATAATTTTGATGAGAAACTTTTAGAATGAAGATAAAAATATATCATCAGGCTACCCATGACTAATAATCAAGAATTGTTGAGATTAATGTAATATATAAAAAATCAAACAAAACATTTTTCTTAGTTTAAGAATCAATCAATGTATTATGAAAAGATATAAAAATTATAAAAGTATCAAAGAGAGCTGTAATAAACAATAAATAAGCTTGGAAAATACACATGAAACACAATTTATTTTATTTAATAAAAAATAATAAATGTTTTGACTATCATTCTTTATTGGATAAAATTAATTAATGATATTTCATGTATATTTTTCAGGTTTATTTAGTGTTTAAGGTGGGATAGAAGAGGATGCGATAAAAGGACAGTGTTTTTGCTGTTTTTATGGAAAAAACTTTATTTTGGGGGAAAATAAATAAAATATTGCTCCAGTACAAACAGAGTTTAATTTTCTTCACATGTTGATGTAAACAATTTCTGAATATATGTCAAAACTTTTTAAATTAAGGAAAAACGGTGTCATTAAATTCCAGAACACCCTTGAAAGATATTCAAGAAATTTTATGGTCACCTTGTGAAAAAAATTAAATTCTATGTTTGTACTGAAGCAATATTTGATTAATTTGAGCAAAAAAAGGTTAGCCGTAAAAACTACAAAAACACTGGCCCTTTCTTTTGAAAATAAAATAGTAAAGCGCAAAATTCTCTAAAACAATTTCGGAGGGTGTATAGTGGTTTTTTTTTTCAGCGGCGCGTCTTACTATCCGTTTGGATTGTACGCATATGTACTATTTACACAAATGTGTAAGAAATAAGGAAGGTTTAATTTAGAGTAAGTGTGGAGGAAAAGTAAAAGACCATCTAGAAAGAAAAAAAACACTCAGTACACCCAACCGAGATTCGAACGCCGATCTCCCCGTCATCGGCTTTCCAGCCTATTGAGAGAGTGATTCCTTAGACCGTGTGACCACCGAAGCTTTTTGTTTCTCATTACTCTTCAAATTTTTAACACAAACCTGTCTACAATGGATATCATCGCTGAGGGAACTGTAGGTTACTTTTGGGAAACAGCGTTGTCATGCTCTAGTTTTCGTGTGGTCAATCTCCCCTCAAATATAAGACAAGTTTGGCAACGCTGGAGAGTCGAGGTTGTCAGTAGTTCCTTCTTACCGCAGCGCACCATCTTCAGACATAACTGAGAGCGAGGAGATTTGGCAACAGCAAACAGAGAGAGCGAAGATAAAACTTTTTTTTTTCATAGTATATTCCGTTCACGATAGGTTTTTACCTGGATGACAGTTTGAAAATCTTATGTTTAGGTTTTGGGTTGCCAACACTTGTAAAAGATCACAGTTTTGTTATAAATGTAAATATCTTTAATTACCTGTTATATATTATATTTAAAATAACGTAAACTTAAGTTTTCTCAAACTATTTCATTTTTTTAAATAATTTCTTTTTATCCAACTCGAAACAATATTTTAAACATAATTAAAAGTACTTATTTTTCGTTTAGGAACGTTATTGATTATGTTTAATATAGTGCACACATCAATATCTTTTAATACAGGCATCGTATTTACTTGGAAAAAAGAAAATTCTTGTTTTTTTTTTTACATACAATAAATGATTTTATAATTATTTTATCGTATTTTGAAATACTTAACTGAATAAAATAATTTCATTTACTGCGTGTCTGCATAATTGTAAAAAACTTGTTTACCGTTATGTTCAATCATATGGTTTGGATTCATCAGACGCCATTATGAAGCTATGTTCGTTAGAAGTTTTTGTGAAAGTGGTGTGAATATTTTTTTAAAGTGGAATAAGACAATAAATGCACTTTGTGTCCAACCTCAAATAAATATATAAATAATATTGGCCTAAATTACTGTGGCTAGCTATAACATTAATATATTACCATCTTTTTTCATTACAGTCATCCAAAGTGATAGATGTCAGCTGTTGGTGCAGTGATATATTAGGGATTACTTCTAGTAACATTTCGAGCTGTCATCCAGGTAAACTTAGCTCCTGAATGACTTATATCTATAGTTACCTCAGCAATGATATTGGGTGTAAGTCGAATGTCCACGCTACACTTTATAAACCTCTACTTACATCCGTCTGTCGAGATAGCGGTTAAGACAGCGGACACGCTCTTATCGCAAGTCAATGTTCTCATTCCACGTTCCATTGTCAAAAGAAAAGTTCATGGTTTTAGCGATACAGGGAAGAGAAGAAGAGGAAATGTTACTTCCTACCTTTCCTGCATAACATTCCCACCATCATCAAATAGACAAGATGGTCTACTTAGACATTAATATACCCAAACTACAGGGCTTAAAAAAAGAGATAAACCAACCAAGAAAAGACGAAGTTGGTGATTGTCACATACAGCATCATGTCTAATTTCAATATTAATAAGAAAGACCGTTGATACGTTTTAACATTTATTTTTGGTGGTTAAAATTGACAATATTTGGCTATTGTAAAGGTGACAATTACAAATCACAAAACTTAACGTAACGTATGAACACGGGAAAACGTGCTTTGGTGTTTGAATGGTCTCAGGCATCACTCTCGCAAATATATATATATATATATATATATATATAATCACCATGTCTTACTAACTGGCAGGTGACCTGGCGGTCTAGGGGTAAGGTGTCAGACTTCTGTGCTGGCGGCCGGGGTTCAATCCTCGATCCCGGCACAGATTTATCTGATTACCAAACCCTTCCTTCACCTCTGACAAGACTTCTTGTGAGTGTGGGGAATGCCAGGCCTCCACCGTGGTTCGGATTCCACGTTAAATTGTAGGTCCTCCATTTAATCTCACAATCACCCTACCATTACACATTAGCGTAAGGCTGTATAACCAGAACGGGCAGTAAGACGCGGTGCTAATAATAATAATAATAATAATAATAATAATAATAATAATAATAGTACTAGCTGTTCAGGTTATACGCCTACTTATAAGCCTATATTATAATTATTCTAATGTGGCAGGGATGAGGAAGGAAGTATATTAGAGGTAATTTACTCACATTTGTGTGGAAGGAGCGTGGGAAACCATTTAGGGAAAAACACCTTAAATAGACCCGAACGGGATTTGAACCCTGATCTCCCCGTCATCAGTAGGCAGGTTTAAAATAAGAGTGAACACTTGGACCATTCGGCCACCGAGGCGGGTCATTCTTACAACAGACTGAAATGCCGATAGTGAGACCGGAATTCGAATCCTGGTTTCATGTACTGAGGGTGTTTTTTTAAAATGTTTTATCTTTCTCCACGCAAATATGGGTACACTTTCTCTTCATTAAACATTTCTCATCTCTAACACATTAGCGTAATTAGTCATATGCTTACAAACCTAAATTAAAACGTGTGGGTAGAGAGAGTAACTTTTTAGAATTTGCTAGCCTATGAAATCGGACCCTATACGTATTCTGGTAAAAAGAACAGAATCCTACGGGTAAAAAAGTTTTATTTTCTTTATATAAAGTCTTACCTCAAATCATGTGACCCGCATTTATCGTGTTTGATAGAAATTATCAATACTAACAAAATAATATTAATAATATAGTGAAAAGTTATCAACGTTAACAGTAAAAGAAAAAATGAGTATTTTATAAAATGCTATTCTTACCAGAATCCTACTATAATTGCGTTAAAATTAAATTATTACCTTTAATATGATCGTTAATCAAATGAAAGAAACCCGAGTAGTATCGGTGAGAATGAGTAAAAAAAATCCAAGTTCGTACAGTATGTGGCTTGTCAGTGAATAGAGGTCCGTTTTTGAATCCTGGTCAGATTTACTGAAGGCTGATAAAGTTCCAATCATACAAGCGAATCGGATACAAAGGTCATTGGCTAAATTATGTTCTCATTTCGACATTCGTGTATTGAAAAAAAAGTTATCTTTACATTTATAAACTATTAATACACTAGTATTTAAAATACTCTTATTAAATATTAATGCCACAAATGACTTTAAAATGGTTTAAAAAAAATCTACACAAACTAAGACAATATGTGCTAAAAATCCAAAATGACAAAATATCTCCAAATAATTAACTTTAAAGAAAGTTACCACAATCAGAGGATCAGGCAGAGAATTTATATATACATGAGCGTTGTGAAGTTACCAAAAAATTAAATACCATCAAAATTTGGGTCCTGTTAAGAATAATAATAAAACAAACTCCATCCATCAGGCCGTAATAGAGCTATACTGACCGAGCGGACGCCATCTGTCGGTGAAGATATAACTACTTGCGCTGAAAAAGGGTGACATGTGGTCAGCATAACACATTCTTCGGTCGTTAATCTCAGTTTTCTATACCAGACACGCTAATTGTTCATTCAAGTAGTGCCTCATTCGTCTTTGAGAGTCTGAATGTACCCCGTTCAGAACCTAATGCTTCACAGAAAAAATGTTAAAGTGTTGGGGATCGAACCCGGGACCTCTGTATCCATACCCAGGAACTTAGATCCCCCACACCCCTCCCAGAGCACAAAGAGAGAGAGGGCCCCTAGAGAACAAAAGTTATAATATGGTTTAAGTCCTGACTGCTTGATGTTTCAGGAATCGTCACCGGAAGTGCAGCCTCCCTTGGATTCGGCCCCACCTCTGTGCCTCTTCTACTTCTCCCACCCCTTCAGGATAGCGGGGGTGGAGGAGCTGCCACAACAGGAACAGCCATCTAGAAGGTGAGGCATTTCATGAAACAGTTCTGATCGAACTCTTTATCCCGACTTCTGTGCTGGCGGCCGGGGTTCAATCCCAGGTCCCGGCACAGATTTATCTGATTACCAAACCCTTCCTTCACCTCTGACAAGTCACAATCACCCTACCATTACACATTAGCGTAAGTGCGTATAACCCGAACGGGTAGTAAGACGCGGTGCTAATAATAATAATCTTTATCCCGCCTTATGAGAATTCAAATGTACAGTCCGCTTAGGACGATTCTACACTAGCGGTTAAAACGCGGCGGTTTTGCCGCTAGCTTAACGCCCCCAAAATCTTGAATCCACACCTGACTGTCAAAACGTAACTGTTACCAACAGCTACCATAAAACGCTAACAATTCTACACTAGCGATTTAAATGCATTGGGTTGTTGCTTCCACTTGTGCAGTATGGTTTAAAAATGGACATTGTACAGGCCGGCTGTATTGCGGGACTTATTTTGTGGAGGAAACTTGCAAAAAAAAAAAACTCTTCAAAAGAGAAGTTGATGTACTCACCCCACATTATCGAACCGTCTCTCAACAGGATAGTTTCATATTATGTTTATGAATCACAGAATGTACCCAGAGAAGTTATTTTTGTACTATAGAATGTCTGTGATTTTATTTGATGAACTACTTGGTTTAGTGAATGAAAATATTGCAAAACGTGATACCATCTTGATGAAGAGTATCTATTATTTCTGCTGAAAGACATCTTGTGACATTGAGGCACAACTGCCTTTTAACGCCTGGTGTAGTTTGATTCGCGTTTCTACCGGTAGGCAGTTTTAACGCCTCCATAGGTAGTGGTCAAAACGCTGGTCTAGACGAATACTTATTTTCTAACTTCATAACAAGAGTTTCATATCACTCACTGCGTCTTACTATCTGTTCGTGTTATATGACTATGCAATAAATTACACTAATGTGTTAGGGATTAGGAAGATTTAATTTTGAACAAGTGAGGCCGCATTTGCGTGGAGGGAGAGTGGAAACACATTAAGGGTAAACCCGCCTCAATGCACCCGACCGGGATCGAACCCTTATTTCAGACGAGAGTAGCGCGTTAGACCACGGGGCCACCGAAGCGGTTCTTTAGTTTCTTAACTGGAGAGATGGACAGACCTGTAAATAAATAAAATAAAAATATTACTTGGAATGAAACCAGTGATTCGTGAAATGATTTAACCATTTATTGACGAGGACGAGTTCAAAGGAGAGATTTACGGTTTATTTACAGGCTTATTTAATTCACCGCGTCTTAGTATCCGTTAGAGCTATACGCATACATATTAATTATGCTAATGGGGTAGGGACTAGGAAGGAAGCATTTTACAGCTGATAATCTACCCGCATTTGTATGGGAATGAGTGTGGGAAACCATCAAGGGAAAACTACCCTCAGAACAACCAACCGGGATTCAAACCTCTGCATCCCCGTCACTGGCAAACCAAACTAAATGATTTTGACATTTACAACACACGCCCGCCGATGTGGGCTTATATATTAGTTGATTAAGTAAATTACATCAGAGAAAGAAAGATTTAAAAATGGTTTGTTTCATATTTATTTCAGGTATTTAACGTGCACTTTCCGAACCAACTGATTATATCAACACAGGAGAATTTCTATGAATGAGAGTGAAAAGTCCTACCAATTTATCCGAGAACGGTACTTTCACATACCTTCCAGGACTTTTTTACTACTACAACCGACGGTTTTACTTCTCCTCCAAAGGAAGTTGTGCTATACATTTTTATCACTCAAGAAAAATCCATCGACCCCGGTTGGATTTGAGCACCCGACCATCGATTCCTGAAACGAGCACTTTACCCCAAGAACACTGAGGTCGCCTTTGCTAACGAGTTAATTATTATTATTATTATTATTAATTTAAGTTTCTCTTCCGCGTTTTAAGTATATAAACATACTCCCCCTTTCGAACTAACTTTCTCACGGTCATTGTCGCCAGTAAATTGGCGAGGTTACGTAAGCTCCCAGGTACTAAAGTGTCTCATTAGACAATGTCGACGTTGCGCGGTAATACATCGCAGAGTTATTAAACAAGGTATCACTTTCATTACATCAGCAGTTTCGAAGCCGAGTGAAAGGGGAGAATGTTAATATTAATTTCTTATTAAGAAATGACCACATACATACTCTAATTACTGACAGGCCCGGCCGCAAGATTTTGTGCGCCGCGTTTTTACTGCCCGTCCGGAATATCTGTATATTCACACTAATGAGGTTAGACAGAAATAAGGAAGACTTTGAGGGGCAATGTATCAGCATTTACGTGAAAGGAGAGCTGGGAAACCATTAAGAAACAAAAAATCTCAGTGCACACAGCTGGTATTTGAACCTCAACCTTCTCGTTATTGGGAAACTAGACTAGATAGGCCTGACATTTACTCCTTATGCTTACCAACACGGGTATAAAACATATCAAGTTGGATCAAACCTTTAAAAAAATTCAAGGTCATCATTTGTGCTTTGAAATGCATTTTTATTATATTTCTAATAAAAGGTAAGTCAATATTTGGTTACCTGCTTCGGTGGCCACATGGCCTAAGGCGTCACTCTCACAATAGATAAGACTATCGATGACAAAGAGATGGGTTCGAATTCTTGTCTGGTGTACTGAGGGCGGTTTTTCCCAAAAGAAAAATTCCACGCTCCCTCCACGCAAATGTGAGTAAAACACCTCCTGATTCAACTTTAATAATTAACTCACTAGCGTAACAATTAGTATATATTTGTATAACCTTACCAGGTAATAGGACGCGGTTCTAAGAAATCTTTAGTTCGCCAAACAATCTTCAAATTAAAATAAATTACTGGCAATATTTGTGTGTATAATATTGTATAGATGTGTAGTGGAATTTTGGTGGTAAGGAATATATCTGAATGTATCTGACAATTACAAACGTAGCTAGATATGTTTTAATGTATTCCTTCATACGTCAAGTCATGCTATCTTTGGTTGTCACTTATAATAGATAACATCAATACCCATAAAATAGCACTAGTAATAGAGTTAAATATTATCACTGTTGAGAGCGAAGAAATATGTTTGTACTTTCAAATAGGTACTTTCTACTATAGGCCTACAACTACATCTTCATTACCCCCTTCGGTAGAAGAATGATCTAAGGCGTTACTTTTACAATTTACTATACTGCCGATGACTGGGAGATCGAGGTTCGAAACTCAGTCGGATGTACCAGTTGTTCCAACATGGTTTTCCACTCTCCCTCCACGCAAATTTGGGTGCGTTTCCTAAGAATATAACGTTCCTCATCCTTAAAACCATTAACGTAATGTGTACATACGCGTATAGCCCGAATGGGTAGTAAGACGCGTTGCTAAAAAAATCTATAGTTTGCATATTTAAAAAAAATTAAAAGCATTTTCACAAATATAGTTAATTTTTCATCCTTGAAATATACAACACAAAAACTTCCATCTTAATCACTGGTGGGGCTGTTAAATAGTTGTTGAAAATTTGAGGGACTGTAAATGTGAATGAACTCATGACCTATTGAACTTAAAACAGGCCATTGCTTCAGGGTCGATGTCTGAAATTCTTGCAAGATCAATATGACGGCCCGCGGCGATGAATAGGAGACGGCTTTTAACTGACACCGAGGTAATATTAGTGTTTCGTCAGCATTTTACTGGGGCTCTGCCCTTCTCTATGACTCGAGTGGTCTGCCACAAGTCTAGGGTGACCTTAGTTCAATTCCGGGTGGGTTTTATGACGATGTTTATCATTTGTATATGTGTTTGTCCTGCTATCTTATTAGTTGTTCTTTTTAGCACCGCGTCTTATTACCAGTTTTGGATATACGTCTATGTATTAATTAATATAATGTGTTAGTGATAGGGAAGGTTTAATTTTAGAGGAAGTGTACCCACATTTGCATGAATGGGTGTGGGAAGTCATTTAGGAAATATAAATATCTTCAGAACCTTCACGGCACACTGGTTAAAAAACGCTGATTTAGAGGAAGAGAGAAAAAACCACTTAAAAACACGCGCTCAATGTACCTGGCTGAGATACAAACCCAGACCCCTTCATCTCCAGCTAACCCATAGTAGACGATCCTGAAGTTTAGTTCACGTGCCATTGGTAAGGGTTGTACAAAAGTAGCTCTAATAACCTTTTATCTTATATTATACTACTATAAAGCCACACGGCTGACTCACTCACTGACATTAATGTTCACCCACTTCCAAATGATTTAGAAACTTGAAATTTGGCAAAATTATAGATTTTAGCCTGTAACCGACGGGAGAATTTCAAAAAGCTAAAAAATTTCAAAATGGTGGAACAACTTTAAAGTCGGTGTGGACTTTTCTTGGTGACCTGGTGGTCTAGGGGTAAGGTGTCAGACCTCTATGCTGGCGGCCGGGGTTCAATCCTTGGTCCCGGCACAGATTTATCTGATTACCGAACCCCTCCTTCACCTCTGACAAGAGACATCTTGTGAATGTGGGGAATGCCAGGCCTCCACCGTGGTTCGGATTCCACGTTAAACTGTAGGTCCTCCATTTCATCTCACAATCACCCTACCATTAAACATTAGCGTAAGTGCGTATAACCCGAACGGGTAGTAAGACGCGGTGCTAATAATAATAATAATAATAATAATAATAATAATATACTTCTATAAAGCCACATGGCTGACTCACTCACTGACAATAATGTTTACCCGCTTCCAAATGAGTTAGAAACTTGAAATTTGGCAAACTTATAGATTTTAGCCTGTAACCGACGGGAGAATTTCAAAAAGTTAAAAATTTCCCGAAAAAAAATTCAAAATGGTGGAACAACTATAAAGTCGGTGTGGACTTTTCTTTGGAGGTCTTTTGTGGTTAAACGGTAAGATTATATATATATATATATATGT
>CABFVX010008402.1:5401-24444 GCA_902151425.1 Timema shepardi | reverse complement strand
TAATAGTTTATTTTTCCTTTTTCTTTAGTGTTATCACTTTCCTTTATTATAAAATTATCTAGCCATTGGGCCACCTCATTTTTAAAGAATATTTAAGGTGTTTCAAACCTAGATAGCATTTAAGAAATGTTAAAATAGAGAATATTAAAGATTTAAGAGGTTTCAAACCTAAAGGCCATTCAAAAAATGGTAATAGAAAAAAAGTTTTACACTTTTCCAATAGTTAGATATAAAAAACCCTTTTTAATATAGATTAACTATATAAACAGTATATTAAAATTAATTATAAAATTTGTATTATTTAATATTTGTTCAAAACATTGTATTTGTTTCAATAAAAAATGTTATTCGCACACCCCTATCTATATTATTATGTATTTTGAAATCAAATTATTTGTACTATATTTGATAATGTCAGAGCTTTTCCAAGACATATTACCATATTAGTTTAAAAATAACAATATGTATGATTAATCTAGAACTATTCTAAAACCTCATTTCTATAATTTCCTGTTCTCGTCTCGATCCCAAAATTTTGACTCATTTTCTGTCTCGATATAAACATGTAATTCCCATCCATCCCTTAAAAAAATGAAACATTCTTTTGCGTCATTTCTTCCCCCCTCACACACAAACAAACAAGTTAAGAATTCGACAAGATGCTCCAAATATTACTCGCGATTCTTTGTTTTTGTTGTGTTTTGCTGTCCAAACAGTTTTAATATTGGCAACCCTGACTTAAATCAATCTCAAAATCGCCCTCAAACCGTAATAAGATATAGATATCACGTTTTTAGAGAATCATCACTATTTAGTCATATCAATAGCTTATCTATGCTTCAGTCGAAGAGTCATATTGGCATTTACCTTACGAGAATTGCTATGTGCTCATATCCATAGCTTATTTATGATCTATTCGAGCTGTAATATTGATAATAATCTTGTTAGAGTCATTATTTTATGTAGTCATATTGACAGGATAGATTTACAAAGGATCCAGCTCAATCATAACAAAATTAATTATTAAAAACTGATTATTCTTTTTATTCCTCAAACAAAATTTTTCTCTTGTCACAGACGAGCAGACAAGACTTTCAAGCCGTGATTATTCCTAATTTTATGTTTTTCTATTGGTATCTGACTTAATACACTCTCCAAAAAAAAGAATATAGCAATATTATCTCAAAACAATAAAAGCATTATCTCATTTATCTTTGTTTTGGGGGTTTACAGATTTTTTTTGTTTTGCGCCTCACTACTTGTCCAGACTATACACATTTATTACACTAATGGAGTAAGAATGAAGAAGTAAAAATGTACCTGCATTCGTCTGGAGGTAAAATGGAGAATCATTCTCAGTAAACCCATCTTGGATTCAAATGCTTACCTCCATATCACCGGCAAACCAGACAAGATGAACTTCACATTTGGTTGGCATGCCTACCAGTCTGAGTAATTATTTTTGAAAGTACCCATTTTGGTTCACTAACCCACTTCAGGGGTCGGATGTTCTAAACCCTAAGGCATCAATCTTGTGTTAGAAAAATGGAGATATTGAGGTTCAAATCCAGGTGGAGTCTAGTAAAGTTATTTCCTAAATGGTTTTCCACTCTCCTTCCACGCACAAGTAAATAGATTACTTGTAAAATTCTTGCTTCCTCATGTCCAGCCCACTAGAAGAATTATATAAGCATATAGCAAGCATCATCAGGTAGTAAGACACAATCATTTATTCAAAATAAAGGTTCATTTTACTTGTGGAATGTGACATGTGCACTGTTGTTTGTTTCAGTGATACTGCCGCAGCTGGCCGCAATGTCGGCATACACACTCCAATCGTCCAACCAAACTCGACGCCTGGACCTGGCAGTGGCTCTCATTGAAGCCTTCTCCTCTGCGGTTTATTGTTCTCTCTCTAAACAAACTATCAGCACCGTCCTACTGCCGGGTCTCAGGTTGGTGCTTTCTACATAACACATTGTTAATGTCAACAGCTGCCAACTTTCTGTATTTAAATATATTACAGGTGACCTGGCGGTCTAGGGGTAAGGTGTCAGATTTGTGTGTTAGGAGTCTCAGGTTCAATCCTCTGTCCTGGCATAGATTTATCTGATTACCAAACTCTTCCTTCACCTCTGACAACACATGTATTAATCACATCTTGTGAATGTGGGGAATGCGAGGCCTCCACCGTGGTTCGGATCCCACATTAAACTGTAGGTCCTCCATTTCATGTCACAATCACCCTACCATTACACACTAGTGTAAGTGTGTATAACCCGAACGGTTAGTAAGACCCAGTGCTAATAATATTAATAATAATTATATTACAAATTAATAAATTATGCTGATATTATACACACAGTGCCAGTAATTAAATCCTTACAGTATATTAAATATATTAGAGAGAAAAATCACAGAAAAACAAACTGTGAATTTAACACACAAAAAAAATGTTATTTTGGTTATTATATAACACAGCACCTAAGGTGTAATCGTTCAAATAAATCATGTGCAACATCATAAGTCTTGTTTACTTAATAAGATTAAATATCAGAAATAATCATATTTCATACCGCAAGCAAGTGCGCAGTAAGGCATGCTCGCGTCGTCATCATTATAAACCCAACATTGTTATAGATACTGTTCAATCACAGGGCAATATCACGATTATAATTTCTATTACCTTAATCGGCGCCCATCGCGAGGTGAATATATCTAAATAAATTCAATAACATTTTAATTGGCGCCCATTGTGGACGCATAACGTTTTAATTGACTCTCGATCACGGGGAAATAATATTTAATCATTTTAATCGGCGCCCATCGCGGGGCAATTAAATTTCAATAACACTATAATTAGCACCCATCATGAACACATATCACTTTAATTGGCGCCCAATCGCAGGGCATCAATAGTAAATAATTACAATAACGTTCTAATTGGTTCCCACAGTAAAATACTTTAATGCTTTAGTATTAAGCCTGTTTTAAACTATTCAAATATAAGAAATGTTTAATAACTTTTATTTACAATGTTCTTTAAGCAATTTATTTTGATTCACATCATCTGCATGGCATAATTTTACTAACAAACTAATTTGTGACTCTTTAAAAAGTTATACAGAATTATTATTTTCAATCAGTATTGGTATTCACAAGGGGAGCTTAATTGAAGGAATTTAATATAACAGACCTAAAACTAAATATTAAACCACCATTCCAATTTATTATTAGGTAACCTTGCTACTTTGTTGAAGCTATTTAATTAATTATATATTATTGTGTTTGGAGTCCTACTACATTTTATTTTATATGTTCTCCTCAAACTTAAAAATATATTAATATTTTTATTTGTATTTTATGTATTTTTGTTATTTTTAACAACAAACTATTCCCAAAATTTTGTATAAATTTATTAAACTTAATTATGCTTTTAAAGTTCCGCTTAAAATTTTTAAAACTTAGTTATAATTTTGCTGGAGACCAAAATATTTATGCTTTATTTTTAAAAAGGTAAAAAAGTAATTACTAAACACTGTTTTAGCCTAATTAATATTAGAAATAAAAAAGTCAGCCGTCTATATAATAATAATTTTGAAAAATTTGCTGGTGAGACAGAAATGCCTAAAGACCACGCCTTGAACATCTTAATTTTTTCCTTAGCAAACTTTAATCTTGCAAATGGGATATTTATTTCTGTTACCCATCTCAGATTCTAAATCTTTTGGTGAATTGACATTAATCAAACTCCCACTAATAGCTTTATTTATCCTCTCACATAAACTCTATTAGCACTTACACAACAAAAACTTATTGAAACAATAGAAACATAATTGACAACTTTAAAAACCCTAATATACTAAAACACATATTATATATAATCAAAATAACTTGATAAAAGTGATATTTTATTTGTTTATAATAAACCAGCTGACCTGGCGGTCTAGGGGTAAGGTGTCAGACTTCTATGCTGGCGGCCGGGGTTCAATCCTCGGTCCCGGCAAAGATTTATCTNAAAAGTGATATTTTATTTGTTTATAATAAACCAGCTGACCTGGCGGTCTAGGGGTAAGGTGTCAGACTTCTATGCTGGCGGCCGGGGTTCAATCCTCGGTCCCGGCAAAGATTTATCTGATTACCAAACCCTTCCTTCACCTCTGGCAAGACATCTTGGGAACGTGAGGAATGCCAGGCCTCCAGCATGGTTCGGATCACACGTTAAACTGTAGGTCCTCCATTTCATCTCATAATCACCCTACCATTACACATTAGCGTAAGTGCGTATAATCCGAACGGGTAGTAAGACGCGGTGCTAATAATAATAATATAATAAACCAATTAATCAACCAAGCCTAACCTAACCTTACCTTTGAAGATCTTGTTTCACATACATCATATTAATTATTAAATCACCATATTGCCAATCAGCTTGATCCTAGACCAAGAAAAGTTTGGGTCATAACCAATTTAATTTGGGATGAAAATCTTTGATCACCTGACCACAGATTTGATCAAATAATCAAGTTAAAAAAAGAACAGAAAGTAGGCCCCAAATAGTCCATACAAACTCTATCCCAGGGATATTTGGCTGTATCATCCGAATGTAGCTCAATTTTGGAATTGTGGGTATGTAACAATTGTGACAGCTATCTGACATGTGGAACATGAGTAGCTTGGCTTCTTGCACACATATCTGCATCAGACATTCACAGACAAGATTTTACACATCGATCAAATAGAGTGTTTTCCAGTTTTATATATTGTGATCTGTGCTGTCAAACTCATACTTGAATCCCTTTTATGTCAAACGGTATGATCTGTTAAACAAATCATTCTTATAATAAACACACTCTCTTGCAACAAATACAACAGGGTTCAACAGTAATGCTCACAAATTAAGGCTAGTGTAAAAGAGGTGAATGACTCATCACTAGTGGTTTGTGAGCTTGGGTTCTTTCATTCAAGTCGAATATTTCAAAAAGTTCCAGAGTTTGAGTATTTCATCATTTTAAATGTCACCATTCAAAAAAAAAATGTAATTAGCACATATTTAAAATGTGATTAAAAAAAAATACAAGGTGATATCAGAAATGTTCTAGACTGATGCTATACATTTCGTATAACTTACCATAGGGCCTAGTGGCTGACATCACCCTTGAAGTAGTCCCCTTCCTCACATATACACCGGTCACAGCATTTCTCCCACTTTTGGAACGCTTCCTTGAAGTCGTTTTCTGTGAGAGTGTCCAGTACTGTCTGTGATTCAGCATGGATCTTCTCATTGGTGTCAAATCAGGAGGGTAGGGAGGGTGGGAAATAAGAGCCATCTTGTTTTTGGCCAAAAACTGCTGGGTAAAAAGAGAAGCATGAGGCGGGGCATTGTCGTGGTGCAACAACCAGTTCTGTTGTCGCTTAAGCTCGGGGCGACTTCTTCACATATTTTTATGCAGTTGCTGCAAAAGTCGCAGTAGAACGTGGAATTGTCTGTTTGACCTGCTGTGACGAATTCTTTCTGCACAATTACCTTAGTTTAAAAAAAAAATTATGAGCATGTTCTTAACATTGGGCTTTTCCATTAGGTAGATTGTTGCTTGGTCTCGGGGTCATGATCGTAAACCCAGCTCTGATCACCATTGATAACCCTGGACAAGAAGGTTGCATTGTCAGAGATGACCTGACAAAGATCATTGCAAACATCGACTCGCTACTGCTTCTGATCAGCTATCAGGATCCTGGGCGCAACTTTGGTGGCAAAACAGTGCATACCCAAATCAGAAGTCAGAATTTGTTGGCATGTTCCAAAACTAATTCCCATCTCCTCAGCAAGGTCTTGAATGGTCCGTCATCGATTCTGACGAATGATCTGTTGAAGTTTGTCATTAGCCATGACGGGTGTTGTGCAGCTGCTGGACCTCCCTGTGTATTCGTCGTCCTCAACAGATGTCCAACCTGCCTTGAACCAGGCATGCCATTGAAACATTGGTGTACGGCCCATGCTTTCTTCATAGAACCCTTGTTGAATCATTCTTAGAGTCTTCGTCACACTTTTCTCGAGATTCACACAAAATTTGATGCACACACACTGCTCCTTTCTTGGATTCATCATGAAAATCGCCACAGGCCACATACATGACTCCAAAAAAACAGACATGAAAAATCAGCATGACCACCCAGATGTGTGAAACTTGGCACACTGACTCCCAAGACATGCTAGTGTTACCGTCTAAAGTTGCATAGCGCTACTACAACTGCTGTCCAGATGGCAGCACCAGTCTGGAAATTTTTTGATACCCCCTAGTACAAAAACCACTTATGC
The DNA here is from genome assembly GCA_902151425.1 of Timema shepardi. Lineage (NCBI taxonomy): Eukaryota > Metazoa > Arthropoda > Insecta > Phasmatodea > Timematidae > Timema > Timema shepardi. Next base: position 18,125 of record CABFVX010008402.1, on the reverse strand, counting down.
TCTTGAAATAAGAATGAAACTCATTTTTATAAATGGTAAATACATCTGAAAAAAAACAAGTTTATAGAAATATTGTTTTTAAATTAGAAATAACAATTTTTCAAAACATGATTTAAAATCAAGAACAACACTCATATTTTTAAAGATATTCAAATAATACTGATAATTTTACTATTACAAGAGTTCATAAAATTCACATTTTTAGCAGCTAATATTTCCCCAAAATAAGTCTCCATAACTTTAATCACCCTTTTAGAAAATGTCAGAAGCGGTTAGATATTTGAAATATTTCATATTTCGTTCATTAGTCCTTAATGTAAGAATTATCCTTGATAACTTATGTTCCATAAACATTTCTCTGGAAATCATCCTACCATGAAATGTATTTTAATTCTCATTTTAATGCTTATAAATTTGATCTTCATACTTTCAAATTTAAAAAAAAAAAATGTTAAACTTATATTTCTAGTAGACACAATGAAATAGTAAATGTTTTTTGTATTCAAATGTGATAAGTTTGGTAAAATATTTATTGCAATGTTGATCAATACTGATTTTATACAGGTTAACTCACATAACTTTTAACTAAATAGTAACTAATGCTAGTTTTGTTGTTGAATGAATTGATATGAATTTTAAATATCTTAGGTTTGAAAATAATCAATATGTATTCTAATATTTAATTTTTAATTCAAGTGAAATAATAACTTTAGAAAGGGGTCATGTAAAAATTGTGATTATTCAAGTATTTAGTGATCTATTTTTATTTTCATTGCCTTGTTAGGGCAATGCCACTTTAACTGAGGAAAAATTCAAAATGAACAAAAATATTGAATTAGTTTACCAGTCGCAAGTAGTATTACGTTATAAATGTAAAATTTGATACTAATTTTAACAATTTGTAAAGTTACTGAATGATTTGTAAGTTAAATCGCTGAAATCATCTTAATTAAATAGCTTATACTTACCATTGTGTTTTAAAAGTTTATTTGTACATACATTAAGAGGGCGCTTGAAAATGACAAGCCTAAAAAGCTTTCATTCTCGATCCCAAGCTTTATTGGCGAGCTCAAGTCAGAGCTCTAAATTACTCATCACGCAACTTGGCATGAAGTGTCCTTACTAAGGAGGCAAGCAATGTTGCTATTCACTCAAATCTTCAAATAGATAGGATGTATTTGTGTTTCTGTTGTTGATAGGTACTTGGAGCCGATCACCAGCCAGTTTTTGTTAGCACACCATGATACAATAATGGCTATGATCAAAGGAGCAGAATCTCGTGTTGAGCCTCATCAACCAATAGAGAGGTAAGGTCTTGTAACACTTCTGGAAAAAATATACAAAATACTACTAAAATAGCTTCGTCACAAACTTTTGCATTTGCTATGACACAATTATATGTGTCTTAAAATATAAAGCTAGAAGTATGTTTTAAACGTTTTACGGTTGTTTATGGAAACATTACACTTCCCACATCTTCAAACTTCCACAGTTACACATTGTTTTTTTATTTTCTCAAATATTCCTATTTCATGTAAAAAGTCACATTTAAACTACATTATTATAAAGTCTTTCTATGCTGTCTTCTTAAACATTTCCAAGCCATTAGGGAATAAATCGTTTTATTATATTTAAGAATCAGCCATTCTTAGTTAAAAAAATTAAATTGGTGTAGGCGCATGAATCTATATGTTATATACGTGCCTTTAATATTCCATAAAACAAAATTAGCACTATAAAAATAGATTAGTTTTAGTTGTCGTTGGAAATCCAACCTCTGTTAGTAACAATCTATTTATTTGGAAGAATGACTCTTTGACCCAGCCCTGTTGAACTTAATTGGCTACCATGACCAAATTGTCAGTAAACATTATATAATATATCTCCTTAAGGGAAACCTCTTATCTCTTTTTGAGGTAATTTGTAATTCCTCTTACATGTTTGCCGACATTTGTTTTGAAGCCAAGACAAAGTTTTGAATCTTCGCTCACCTGTAGCATACAACATTGTTGTGTGTCCGCTAGTCTTGTACAGCTCGGAGATATGGAGCACGGCGAAGAGGACTTGGGAGAGACTGAGGGCCTTTAATAGGAAGGTCGTGAGAAAAATATGGGGTAAATTAAGAGAGGATGAAGGATATAGAAAGACAAAGAACCAGGAAATATATAAGTTGATGAAGCACCGGTCATAACACACAAAAAATAGATCAAACAGGATTAGATAGAGAGGGCATGTAGCCAGAATGCAACCAAAAAGAAGTCTGAGTGAGAGCTGTCATGGACGGCATACCTGCCACTCTTAGACCTCTGGGGCGACCCAGAGATGGAGGGACAATGTGGCTAGAGGTTATGGGTCTGGAGGAGAATTGGAGGTAGAAGGCTCAGGACAAAAAATTATGGAAGCCACTTGTATGGTCAGTGCATGGTTTTTAAGGCCTGCGATTGCCGTTAGTCAAAATACTTTGTGGACATTTTATATTGGTATTGTTTTGGATAATTTCTGTTGTAGCCTAGTGCTTCTATAAAATAATAAAACTATTATTCTAATAATATCACTAAAATATCTTTTACTCACTCTATGGCATTAGGAGATTTAAAGTTAGGGCCAGTTTCATAGTCAAGCTTAGTACGCCTCAAGTGCGGCGCTACACTAAGTACAAGACAACACCTACCTAGACCAGAATGGAATGGGCCGTTCTCACATAGGAAACTGGCCCATTCCATTCTGGTTTAGGTAGGTGTCGTCATGTACTTAGTGTAGCGCCGCACTTGAGGCGTACTAAGCTTGACTATGAAACTGGCCCTTAATTGCCACACTTACAAAAGAACACCACCTTAGTTAGTTATATTCTGTCTAGATCTTCCTAATGATCTCTTCCCATTAGGCTTACCACTACTTTGTACACGATTCTAGATTCTTTAAATAGAGTTGCATGTCTTGCACATTGTAATCTATGAGACTTGATTATACTAATATTATGTTGTGTTTAATACAGGTTATGTAACTTATCAACATATAAACCTCCCCCACTCCCTAATAGCCTCATCACTTTTTGGACCAAGTAACTTTTAAAACATTCTAAATTTGTTTTCATCGTGTAATGTAAAGGACCACTTTTCACAGCCATAGAGAATAACCAGTAAAATTATTGTTCTGTATATTCTGAGTTTATGATTACTTGAAAGAAGGTGAGATATCAACACCTTACTGACCGAGTAATAGCTGTATTCTTTCCTATCTTACAATCAAATATTGTTTTAACTAAACAAGTAATTAACCTTATTCACAACCTAACATATAAATAGCTAAGAGACCATGTTAAGACTTGTTTAGAAATTGTATCACTGTTATATGTTCCTCTGCCTTGGTCCCAAGCAAGATGTCACTAATAGCCACCGATATTACAATCTTGGTAACTAAGAACGTTGCCAATACTGACAGACAATTCATTGTGATTGTATTTATTCTTGTTTGTTTATTATTAGTATTATAATTTAATTCATCTCAACTCACTAACTATCATGCAAGGAATATAATTTAGTACTGTCCAATTATTGAACTGTAAATTTATTTGCTACATGGATACTTTACACACAAAGATTGCGTGTATATATATTGAACATGTGAATGTGTAGGTCAGGAAGTGTCAGTCTCGCTACAGCCACCGCCAACGTTGGACAAGGAATGGAGGATATGAAGCAGAAAGTGACCAAGTACTTCCAGTCTAAGCCGAACATCAACAGACAGACTAACTTACCTCATCTTCCTGCCCTCTTCCGCAAGAAATAGACTTGCATTGTTGCAGTAAGATACATATCAGATGTGGTGCCTTTTTATACCAAACTTGCTCTATTTGTGTTGGAAAATGTGTATGTACTATACTGTTTGGTAACTTCATTTTTATACTTTCACTGTCAGGAAATAATTTGCTTAACATTATCATATTTTCTCAGCAAGTATTGTAAGTAAAATTGTAAATGGTGAAATTTAATTGACTATTTGGGGGTATATAAGCATAACTTTGAATTTGAATTTGTTAAACTATATATAAAAATTTGCATGCATGTAATGAAAACATATACCTCATTGAAAAATATATTTAATGTTTTTAAAATAACATTAAAAAGAGATTAAATGTTTTGTTGGGCATTTAAACTCTTTTTAAATACATATTTTATCACTACATCTTTCAGACTTATAGCACATAAAATAAATATATTGATAACTTATTTAAATGAATGTAATTACATTTAATACTTTACTTTATATCCATAACAGTGGCCTGGGCCATGTTTTTATTCAAGTCACATATTCTCCACTACTGGCTGGCTAGACCTGTCGTAGCTTCATATGCCCTATAAACTAACTTAAGACTAGCACAGGCACAACATCTAGTCCCTGTCCGTAAATTTATCACTATAAAAGTGTAAACTCACATTTCCCCGATGATACATTTTTCGGCCGTGACGAGAATTGAACACAGGACCCTTAACTCAGTAGGCAGACACGCTACTGACTGAGCTATGGTGTCTGGTAGTTAAATGTAATGCTGTCTCGTGTAAATTAAAATATTCAGAGTTCCCTGAACATAGGTTTATTCTTGAATACCATTTAAATCTTTCAGCAATGAGGTGGTCCAATGGCTAGATAATTTAATTATGAAAGCCCACCTAAGAAAAGAGGAAAATTGTGGCAAGAATCCACTGTTTGGGAAAAGAGTAATTGTTCTTCTCTTTTTGTTTGATAAAGGTAACAATACCAAAATATTATTCAATTTGTGATAAAATGTGTGTGTGACCTTTTCTACTATAGAAGATAGAAGATGTCACCTTTGTGCATTGTGAATCTTCCCCTTACTCTAGGTGGCCTTTATTTTACAATTATTAGTTAATATTTCTTTATTTTTATCAATTTCCATTATTATATATGTATATCTTTCACTAAGAATACTATTTTTACATCAATGTGCAATGGAGTGGTTTTAATATACAGGAATAAGAGTTATATTTTTTGTATTTTCACATAATTTATTTATATTTTATATTCACTTATTTGTTGATTTCTGTCAATGCAGGTTTTTATTACTCTCTTGAACCTTTTTTTTTACAATCGGTTCAGCTTTTTATGTTCATGTGTTGAGTACTGTGAAGTGTTGTATTAATATCATAAGATAAGCTCTTTGCAATACTTTGAAATTAAAATTATATTGCCCAGCTTATAATATATTTTCCTAACAGTATTAAAGTTTGTATGTATGAGAGTGACAATCCATGTTCCCTGACTCTTAATACCGAGTCGAGAGTTACCAGAATGTAGGTTAGTTTGTGTGAATCCTTGTCATTAGTCGCTGCAATTACATTGATAATCATCTGAATAGAGGCTGTTCTTTTTATATTATATTTGAATATTTTTGAATTGTTTTATATACAAATCATTTTATAGTGAATGAATAAGTTTGTATTTTCTTTTCTTCACTAAGTGAATAAATGTGTTATATCTACACGAAAGTGAGTTGTTTGAAATGACGGTCCTAGTGATAGAGGCTCGGTACATTGATTCTTAGAGCAGTGATACTCATACGCTCACTTTAGTTTTTAATTGAATTGTGTATGTATTGTGCTGTGAGTTAATCATTCAATTAAAACATTATTAAATACAGGTGAAGGTGTGTTACATTTGAAACAGTGGCACATGCAGGATTCAAGTTGGGGGGAGCTATTTTTGAAAATATGTAAAGAAACTGCATTTCTCAATTCTCAGTAATAATCATAGTTTTAGATTATTCATAATAATTATTAACCACTAACCAGTGATGTAGCTTGTAAGTGGAATACTTCATACTTTGTAGGCATTTAGTTTGGTCATTACGTTAGGTAGCATAAGGATAATATTAAACATGGAAGCTTACACAGTTTAGAGTTATGTTTAATAATTCTTAACACATGGTAACAATGTACGATTTTTACAGCTATTCTTTAACTTTATAATGTTATATAGTTAAATAATATTTAGCATAGTAATAATTTAAATAAAACTAATACAAATGAAAGAAATAATGTTTAAATATTGACGATATTAGCAACAGTGGCATAAAAAATCTTGGGAAACCATAGTGTCAAAAATATAAAAATAAACCAAATAAGGTGAATAAAAACTATTAGCACAAGCTACAAAGTCACAAACCCTTAAGTGAGAGAGCATCTTTTATTGCTTTGATTGTAGTGATTGATAGTTTTTTGAGATATTCACTTTTATGTGTCTATGTACAGTCATTAAAGCTAAAGACGTTAGCCGGTCTTCACCTGTGCTGTTGCGCAGGTAATTCTTCAGACTCTTCAAAGTCGAGAATGACCTTTCAACGGAAGATGTGCTCATTGGTATTATTGCCAATATTGTTAATAGAATTGTCAGATTGGGAAACATTTCTCGATCTAAAAATGTTAATGTGTCGACAGCATTCTTTGGCTTTGGAGAGTCTGTAGCTTCCCAGTGTGATGCCCAAAGGCTCCATTCCGCTTCCAATATATCTCTGCTGGTGTGCTGCATATCATCCTTGTAAAACTCCACAGCCGGTAACAAATCGCTCAACTTTTTGTTGACAACATTTACTGGGATTAAACAGTCAAGTCCTCTTAATAGATCCCTATGGTTTGAAAATCTCCCTTTCAATGAAGCTAATATCTCGTCCAATTTGCCTCTGCTTCGTTGCTCATAATAGTTTCCAATGCTTCAATGATACACTCGAAACATTCATGGAATACTGAAACAGCATCGTGTGGCTCCACCCATCTTGTTTCCCAGTATTTGTGGACAGTATTGCCCTTTACCGCTGCCACTAACATATCTTTCAAACCTTTGGCACGCTTTGCTAAAGCTCTAAAAGAAACTGCTGACTTCTGATATTGTAGAGAAACAATTGTGAATGCAAGGTGGCAATGAGATGAGCAGTGAGTATATATATTGCTTTAGGGAAATCACGTTTTATGATTGCTTGCACACCAGTAAATGCTCCCCGCATTACTGAGGCTCCATCGATGCCTTGGCCTCGCACATTCTGAAGATCAAGTCCAAAAGGTGACATTTGTAATTTTATTGTATCAGCAATATCATAGACTGGGACGAATGTGATGAAATCTTCACCGATATCCAGGATTCCAACATCAAAGTATCGAACACAAAATGAAAATTGCTCAACTCGGCTATAATCAGTTGTTTCCTCTGCTAATATGGGGAAAAATATCGATTTCTTTATCCTGTCCAAAATTACTGTTTGGATCTGTTCCCCTATGAGATGTACTAGTTCATTCTGAACTATTGGGCTGACATACATAGCATTTCCTGCTGAAGATAGAATGTGATCAGTCAAAACGTTGTCTCCATGAATGGCCCGGTAACGTAGCAAGGCTCTAAAATTTCCATCATTTGCGGTCGGTTCTTCTAGGGACAAACGTCCGATATCCCGAATACCACGAAGAGGTAGCTCTTGTTTCCCACAAAAAACAATTATTTCAATAATAGATTGTAAGACTTTCCGGTTCTTTTCTACTTCAACTTTTTCTTTCTTTAGCAACTGTTCCACAACATTTTGTTTGTCTCAATATCTGAAAGCATATTTTTGAAAATATGTAAAGAGACTGAATTTCTCAATTCTCAACAATAATCATAGTTTTAGATTATTCATAATAATTATCAACCACTAACCAGTGATGTAGCTTGTAAGAGGAATACTTCATATTTTATAGGCATTTAGTTTGGTCATTACGTTAGGTAGTATAAGGATAAAATAAAATATGGAAGCTTACACAATTTATAATTATATTTAATAATTCTTAACACATGGTAACAATGTACGATTTTTACAGCTATTCTTTAACTTTATAATTATAAATAGTTAAATAGTATTTATCATAGTAGTAATTTTAAATAAAACTAATACAAATGAAAGAAATAGTGTTTAAATATTGATTATATTATTAACAGTGGCATAAAATATCTTGGGAAACCATAGTATCAAAAAATAAAAATAAACCAAATAAAGTGAATAAAAACTATTAGCACAAGCCACAAAGGCACAAACTCTTAAGTGAGAGAGCATCTTCTATTGCTTTGATTGTAGTGATTGATAATTTTTGAGATATTCACTTTTATGTCTCTATGAACAGTCATTAAAGCTAAAGACGTTAGCTGGTCTTCATCTGTATTGTTGCGCAGGTAATTCTTCAGTCTCTTCAAAGTCTAGAATGACCTTTCAACGGAAGATGTGGTCACTGGTATTCTTACCAAAATTGTTAATAGAATTGTCAGATTGGAAAACATTTCTCGATCTAAAAATGTTAATGTATTTACAGCATTATTTGGCTTTGGAGAGTCTGTAGCTTTCCAGTGTGATGTCCAAAGGCTCCATTCCGCTTCCAATATATATCTGCTGGTGTGCTGGATATCTTCCTTGTAAAACTCCAAAGCCGGTAACAAGTCGCTAAACTTTTTGTTTACAGCGTTTACTGGGATTAAACAGTCAATTCCTCTTAATAGATCCCTATGGTTTGAAAATCTCCCTTTCAATGAAGCAAATGTTTCGTCCAAATAAGGATTGATACAATCCGTCGGTAGTATTCTTCTATGGTTTCGGCTTCAACATTTGCTCTGTACCTCTGAGTGCCTACTGTTCTTGGTACTTTTATAGGAACTTCTAATTTATCAAATATGCCTCCAGCTTTTGTAAACAATTTTTTAAATCCTTATTTCTCACTTTTTCTCACGTCGGCAAAAACATTTTCTGTCATACTAATTTTAACCAAAGCTGAACTTATATCTACAGATTATTTTTGTAGATATTTTGATATTATGTATGTCATGGATAGCATTTTTGACATAACAGTAAGAGTGATGTGATGATAAATTCAAACTTACATAAACATGTGTGAAGAAAAGTAGCTTTGCTATTTGCCTCTACTTCGTTGCTCATAATAGTTCCCATTGCTTCAATGATACCATCGAAACATTCGTGGAATAGTGAAACATCCTCGTGTCTCTCCACCCATCTCTTTTCACAGTATTTGTGGAGGACAGTATTGCTATTTCCTGCTGCCACTAAAATATCTTTCAAAGCTTTGGCACGCTTTGATGAAGCTCTAAAAAAATTGCTGAATTCTGATATTGTATAGAAACAATTGCGAGTGCAAGGTGTTTTGGCAGCGTCACTTAAACACAGATTTAGGCAATGAGATGAGCAGTGAGTGTATATTGCTTTAGGGAAATCACGTTTTATGATTGCTTGCACACCAGTAAATGCTCCCCGCATTACTGAGGCTCCATCGTTGCCTTGACCTTGCACATTCTGAAGATCAATTCCAAAACTTGAAATTTATAATTTTATTGTATCAGCAATTCCAGCACCAGTCATATCATAGACTGGGATTAATGTGAGGAAATATTCTCTGATATCCATGATTTCAACATCAAAGTAACGAAAACAAAGTGAAAATTGCTCAACTTGGCTAATATCAGTTGTTTCATCTGCTAATATGGTGAAACATATCGATTACTTTATCCTGTCCAAAATTAATGTTTGGATCTGTTCCCCTATGAGGTGTATTAGTTCATTATGAACTATTGGGTTGACATACATTGCATTTTCTGCTGAAGATAGAATTTGATCAGCCAAAACGTTGTCTCCATGATTGGCCCAGTAACATAGCAAGGCTCTAAAATTTCCATCATTTGCGGTCGGTTCTTCTAGGGACAAACGTCCAAATCCCGATGACCACGAAGAAGTAACTCTTGTTTCCCACGAAAAACAATTGTTTCAATAATAGATTGTAAGACTTTCCGGTTCTTTTCTACTTCAACTTTTTCTTTCTTTAGCAACTGTTCCACAACATTTTGTTTGTGCCCATCAAAAATGTTTAAAATTCATCTTTTGCATCTCGAGATCTTTGATGATATTTTGTTCTCAAATGGTTTTCAAAAATTTCTATTGCATCCTTTCACTTTTTGAATGGTTTTTTTAACTAGGTATTTTGTTGGCTCATGAGAACCTTAACTAACTTCATTTTGAGCAAATACCACACAAAACTTACAAAACGCTCAATTTAATTTCTCAGAGTATGCCAGCCAAGGTAGCCGCTGTAGCCATTTATTTTGAAAGGTTCGTTTCTTTGAACCAATTACCTGAACGTAACACTTCTTATTAACATTTCTTTGTCCACATCGCTAATGGTCGATTTTACAACGATAAGTCCAATATCATTACTAGCATACTCACTGGATTTTAGTGGAATACGTTTAGATATCTAAACGCAGTCTCCAATGCAAGCTGTAGAAGTGGAAGATTCAGAAGAAGAGGGATATGAATGTTGCAGTTGGAGTTGATCCTGCGAAATTTGAATTTTCTACTTCAACTTTTTCTTTCTTTAGCAACTGTTCCACAACATTTTGTTTGTGCCCATCAAAAATGTTTAAAAATTCATCTTTTGCCTCTCGAGATCTTTGATGATATTTTGTTCTCGAATGTTTTTTAAAAATCTCTATTGCATCCTTCTACTTTTTGAATGGTTTTTTAACTAGATTTTCTGCTGGCTCATGAGAACCTTGACCAACTTCATTTTGAGCAAATACCAGACAAAACTTACAAAACGCTTCGTTTAATTTCTCAGAGTATGCCAGCCAAGGAAACCACTGCAGCCATTTATTTGAAAGGTTCGTTTCTTTGAACCAATTACCTGAACATGACACTTGTGGGAGGGTAAGGGTTCCCAAGCTCTTCTTATTAACATTTCTTTGTCCACATCGTTAATGGTCGATTTTCCAACGGAAAGTCTAATATCATTATTAGCATACTCACTGGATTTTAGTGGAATACTTTCAGATACCTCTACGCAGTCTCTAATGCAAGCTGTAGAAGTGGAAGGTTCAAAAGAAGAGGGATATGAATGTTGCAGTTGGAGTTGATCCTGCGAAATCTGAAGAAAAAAAAAACTTGAGAGACTTCTCGTGTAAAATTTTCAGTAACGAATTATCATATCATTGTTGCCATTATTCCATACACAACTCATTCCTTACATTTACCTAATGACTAATGTAAGTAATGTTTTATTACTAAAATGGAAATTATATTAAAGACAAGAAAATAATAAAAATAATATTCATCATTGAGATTGGAAAAGTCAATTAAAACAATTTTCTGAAACTTAGATAGGTTTAATGGAAACCAAATGAATTTTCATTTACACATGTAATTTTATGAATCTTTAATGAATGTCTATTGGATGTTAACTAATGAATTAGTTATTAGCTTATGAGTGGGAGAATCCACGCGATTTAATCGCTCTAACTCTGCCATTTTAGGTCGGTTAAAATATTCCACCATTTTGTGTTGAATCGAAAAATAAAAATAAATTATATCTGAATAATCCTACAAGGAGCACTCACCCATAAATGCCAATTTTGCCAGAAAGGTATCATAACATACCTTCATGGCACCTACCTTGCATGCCACAATCAACACGAGGTTGACCGCAGTTCTTTCCCTTCGAAGGAAGTTGTGCTATGGATTTTTATCGCTCAAGAAAAATCTTTCCACCCCAGCTTGGTTTGAACCCATGAACATCGGGTTCTGAGGCAAGCACTTTACACCAAGACCTCTGGGGTTGACTGTGTACGTATTGTTCTTCCATAAAATATAGTACCTGGACTACTACTAATTCAAACTGTTTCACAGTAGAACATAAATCCGCATTTTATTACATACTTCCCCCCTCCCCTCTTTTAGAAAGTTGCGTTGCACGTTTCACACTGCTCCCTGATGAGTTTCAATAGAATGAAACCTTGGGCGGTGACGATCCATTTTCTTTAAGAGGCAACCATTACCTCTTTGTCCATTGGCAGCATTGTAAAGTGTGAACTGTGTTCTTCTTTTCATTGTAAAAGCATATTTTGTTTTGTCCTTTTTATATATTTCTCTTCACCTTTCCTGTACGTTCTTATAAATATAATACTGTGATAGTGGAAATGCAAAAGAAAGTATCCTGGTGTGTTGGTGCATCGCCTTACCTCCTGGTGTTAGTGACACAGACAACAATATACTGGCCGGCAAGTCGGTCTCTATAGTAGGGATAATACAACCGCGCTCAGGGTAAGACTGGGAAACGGTTGTACTTGTGGTACACTGGCTAAAATGTGCCAACACCGATAGGTACAGCATCCTTACTGTAAGCAGCGAATACTGTCATGGGTGTGGGTACGATCAAGGATAGTAACCTGGTATACTCTAAACTAATTACTAAACGAAACTGTTCAATATTATCCTCGGATGACCAAAGCTATGATGCACATAGGAGGTTAAAACTGTTGATAAGTTGGCATAAACATTGACTAGTGAAAAGGGAAATGTGAAAGGAGTGTGTGGTGAAGAGAATTAAATGTTAGAAGAAACTATTGGAATAAAAATTTGTATTCTGTGTGTATGTAGAACCAAGCGAAAAGGGAAAGATGTTTTGATGACGAGTGATGTAATTGCCATTGAGATCAAGGCATTTCTGTAGTCTGGCACCAGCTTTTGTATGCCAATGTCATAGAGCTCCGCCGCCAACTCTTTCAGCCACTTCTTCACAGCTTCCTCGACCTCCTGATTGTTGGAAAAACATTTCTCACCCAAAAACTCCTTTAGTTTAGTGAAAAGGTGATAGTCCAAAGGCGCCAAGTCGGGTAAATAGGGGGGGGGGGG
>CABFVX010008401.1:0-24447 GCA_902151425.1 Timema shepardi | reverse complement strand
TATTGGAGATAGTAACGAGGCAAACTGCTAGTAGTTAAACAAAGGAGAGGGAGGAACTATTGGAGATAGTAATGAGCTAAACTGCTGGTAGTCTTACTAATACATGTATAATTTATGGAATGGCTAGGGGTGAGGAAGGAAGTAACCATTTAAGAAAACCACCCTCTGTAGACCGGATAGGGATTTGAACCCCGATCTCGCTATCATCTCCAGGCAGGTGTAACACGAAAGAGACACTTAAACAATTTGTCCACTCGAGTTAAAATGTTATGTAGTTAATAGGCTCAACTAATTCTTTCTCCGAGCTAGAGCATTAACCTCACAACAAACTCGGCCTTTGTTGATGGGAAGGTTAGGGGTTGAAGCCTAGAGAGACTCTCTCAAGTAGTTTTTCCATCTTCTTCCCAAACTAATGCTAGTGAATTTCCTGTTGGTTGCCCTACATTGTTCTCAAGGTAATAACAAGATGGCTATTGGTAAACTCTGTAAGAAAGATATCAAGTTGTGGATTTATAAACATGTTTCAATTGTTGCTGGACTTTGCTACAATGTGAGTGATTTGCAACAGCAAAAAGGAGAATAATGAATAGATATAATGTATTAATGATGATTCCAGATTAATGATTCATTAACAAAGACCCAGAACAGATAGGACAGTTGTTTCAAAATCACAAATTACTGTTAACATAAATGGTACTTTAAACATTTTATTCAAAAGGAAATAAATCAAAACTAGGCTAGTGTTTGTGCAGTTAAATTGGCTGTATTACTGTTGCAATGGTGGCAGACGTGGAGAGCTGCTCCAGACCAATCCCAAGAGTGACTATTATTATTAGTTGCAAATAAATGAAAATTTCCCCCTTATTTTTTGCCAAATATTACATTGCTTGGCCTCACAAATAAAGTATTTGAAAAACACATCTTTTTATTGGTTTTATAAATCAGTTGTGGTAGGTCACATTTTCTTACCAATATAGATTTTCCCATATTTACAATAATTGAATGGAAGGAACTGTTCTAGAATACCCAGTCAGGATTCCAAGGGGGACCTCCCCATCAGCAAAAAACCAAACAATGCAAGTTGTTACAGCAATACAAATTCTAGGATACTAATTGGTTACCTAATTGTAAATTTTCCTAGCCAATCATCTTTCATGAAGTGACATTTAAACAAAATAATAGTAAACTATTTTTATTCTTATCTATATTAATTGATCTTCTTAAATAGACCCAACTAATTAATTACAAGTAGAGGGTAGAGAAAATGGTAGACTTGGCAATGACCTGACAAAAACCACGGTAGCCAACATCACAAGCACAAACCTACTCGGGTAGTAAATGATGTTAGTAATACAAACTGTCTATTACCACTAATCAATATGGCTATTCACTGAGCTGCACTTATCAAGAGTCAGCTGACACGTGTAACAAGTGTTGTTTGACCAGAGGAGACAGGTGTGTGTATCCACCACTAAGAGAGTCAGCTTGGAACCGGTGTGTGTATCCACCACTAAGAGAGTCAGCTTGGAACCGGTGTGTGTGTCCACCACTAAGAGTCAGCTTGGAACCGGTGTGTGTATGTACCACTAAGAGAGTCAGTCCTACCTATGTATTCATATTTTCATACTAAATAGCTCTGGTTTTGTAAACGTGACAAAGAGCGTTAAAAATGTACAAACCTAAGTCGAGCAGTGGTTGGCTAACATGAAGGATGGGGGTATGTATCTCTGCCAATTTAAATAATTTGTCCATCCCCCTATTGGATGGAACTCCCCCCTCTCCTTGAATAAACTTGCCCCTCCCCTTCTCTATATTTGATATTCTCAAATTTATTAAGATGAGAATGGCCTTGTATCAAATTCTAAATAGTTTCCAAGAGCATTAAGAGGCACACTATAAATAGCTTCTGGAAGCATCTATTTCCCAGGCAAGGAGCGCTCTGAATAGCTTATAGAGCCGTGGTTTTATTATTCACACTGAATCTTGCAATCGGTCTGGGCTGTCCGCCTCTATTTGAAACACTCGTTGGATAGGTAGCATTTAGAGGGAAAATACCTTTATTTGCGTGGAGAGAGAAGGGGGAAACTATTTAGGACCCCCCTCCCCTAGTAAACCTGGACAAATTTTGAATCCTGAGCTTTCTGTCACCGAGTAACCCAATAAAACCACATACTTATTTTAATTATTATAAAGTGCTGATAATAATTATAAAAATGTGTCAAAAGACCAGCCTGCTACAGTAAACTAAGTCAGCGAGCAACTGTCAGCGGTGAGAAAACAGTAACTTAATAGTGTAATATCAGTGCGGGTTAGAATACGTGGAAATACCCAGTGGTTGGTTCAACACCTCATATCAGAGGGTGAAGGGGGGTGGAGGCTGGCTAAATTAGGAAGTAGCTCAGTGAACGTGGTCCCTGTGTTCAATGTTTCTTGGTAAGTGGTTTAGATAATATTAATGATGGGGCGAGTTTGGAAGATTTCCGACTATGAGATTGAAGGTGACATCAAAATGCAAATTTGAAGGATGCACTATTGTTATTAAGGTAGGCCCTATGCTATTTAATCTAGCAATATTTTTGATCGAGAGGGTTATTTCTAAAATTATTTTCCAACTTCCTTCCAGGCAAATGTGGATACACTTCCTCTAAATATAGAAATATAACCATGCTCATTAATTAAAAAACCATTATCAAAATAAGTACATATTAACATAGCCTGAATGGACATCTTGTGAATGTGGGGAATGCCAGGCCTCCACCGTGGTTCGGATCCCACGTTAAACTGTAGGTCCTCCATTTCATCTCCCAATATCACCCCAACATTACACATTAGCGTAAGTGCGTACAACCCGAACGGGTAGTAAGACGCGGTGCTAATAATAATAATAATAATAATGATAGAAAAATATGGTGCTTATTTTTAAAAATTAAAGAACCGGAACCAGAACCTGAACCTTTAAAGTGTTTGTTTATAAAACAGTAACCAGAACCGATATGACTCCCTGGTAATGATACTAATAGTAGCCTATACCTTCGTACGAACGAGAAACATTCCTTGAGCTTGTTAGGAATAAGCTAGGCCAGGTCAGAACATCTAAAACTAAACTTGTGTGTTGAATTTACCTATTCTGATTTGAATTGTGTTGATTCTAACACACAAGGAAAGGTAAACCAGTAAATTCTATTACCCACTAAAACCTCTACAGGTATACAAGCCTTGAAGGCCTACTTAATTATGAGTAATTCAAAATCTAGATTATCAGTATTAATTAAGTTGTATTTTGACCTAAAGCATCAATTAGCCTTAAGTAGAAGGTAAATAGGTCACATATTTAATAGAGGTCTATTTTAGTTTTTAACTCTTAAATTATGAAATTAATTTAAATAACTAGCCTTGATTAACCTTAATAACAATTTTTTTATAAACTTGTAATATACAAGACATAACCAAATGCTTAGGCAAATTTTCAACTATTGATTTTGTAGGTTATGTATGGAATTTAAAAAAAATATTTACTCAAACTGAACATAAAATACATTGACAATTTAATTTTAAAAGAAGAATGCATTGTAATTATGTTCAAAATAAACTTTACTGTAAAATCAAACATTCCTGACCTGCTATAATTGAAAAGTATGAAAAAAAGGAATAGCTTCATGCTTGACTAGCACTCATAACTAATGCCAAATAGTTTTTGAAAGAGTAAAACAAACGTTTCTGCAACTAATTTCAACTATGAAAGTGTTTAAAACTTTAACTCGAATTACTACTTTTGAATCCCAAATGAGTGAATGTCAACATGACACTGAACATGCAGCAAAGCTAATTTAAATACAATTACATTCAACTAGGATAAGTTAAATTAGAATTAAACATACAAACAAACACGGAACACAATGACTGAGTGGACGAGAGAGAATATGTTCACATTATGCGTGGAAAATGATGAAAAGAAACTAGAAACGCCCTAACCTAATGTTGTGGGATAAATTCTACCCTGAATGGCCAATACATATCAATATTATACGTTTTACTACTTTAAAACGGACACGTCCACAGTTAAAAGTAGATCAATTAATTTTACAATCATTAGAATTCATTACGAGTCGAATTAATTTGATGCTATTCGTAAAAGTAAGGTGAAACAAAGCAAAATAAGTTGTAAGCCGTTCAAGGGGAGCTCGACCTCCATTTTGTGACATGGGGGAGTGGAACTCCGTTTCTGCAGCATGCTTCAAAACTTCCGTCAAAATCATATAACGAAATGGTTAGTAACAACAAACAGAATAAAAGACTACACTTAACACATATCTACATTATACTATGTCACATGCATATGCTCAAATCGTGCCAAATGTATACAAATAGTGTGCAATTTATTCATCCTATATTCGAAAAGTGATCCCGTGAAGACGGGATATCTCATCTTACCCTAATTTCACAGCACCATATACGGCTTTACACGACACGTTACCTACCTTGTGTCCCTTTAAATGAAACTCACATAAATCCAAACTTTTGAATTCTTTCACAAAATATCACATCTTACCTAAAAACAAATAAAAAGAGGGCATAATGTGGACGAAGACATATACATCACGGAACAATAACAAGAGCCGCCATTTGCAATGCTCGAAACTGACATGCGCAAATCAATCAGTGGAATTGTGGGTAAGCTTCCCGCCACCGTAGAGGTTGAAATTGTCATTTAAAGAGATCCCATTGGATAATACCAAGTCGACTGTCAGATGATTGGACAGAAAACAAACAAAAAGGAATGGTAGAAATAATTATTTCCTATGAAGAGAAATAATAATTATTTTAATATAAAAAATTATATTATAAAAACTTGGCAATAATATATTAGAATAAATCAAGAAAGCCAGTATTGTTAAATCGTACTTTCCCACAAATTTTCATTACATAAGTAAAATTGTTAAACATTTTAATTAGCGTGTATCATGAAAATAGCACAATCAATAGCATAATATAAACTCAGATCCTTTAAGTAAAACACTATTGTTAAAACATGTTCAAAATTGGTTTTGATAACTAATCATGCTGCTCGATTGGCACTGCAATTTATTTTCACGTTGCATTATAAAGTAATAAGCCTCCTTGTGTTCTTAAAACACATTGCAATCTTATGTGTTTATCAATATAATTACAGTTATAGCTAATCCGTCTAACGCCTTTAAAACAACTTTATACTTCAAAACTTTTCAAGAAAACCATTAGATAATTGGTGTAGTTGGAAAATTAGCAAGGTACAGTACATTTTTTTGTAGATATTATTTAATTAAAAATAATTTTGAGCTCCCAATAAAATCATTCTCAGTTGATCACCTTTAGTTCAATTTGTCTTTAACGCTCAAGAAAACCTCTCCTTTTCTTTTTAATATAAAATCAATAAAAACTTACTTTCTTAAACCCGTTGTGTTCAGATCATTATATTTAAAGGTCAAAATATAGGAAAAATTTGTAGTGGCCATTTTGGGCTGATTCAATTTTTGCGGGTGCAAAATAATAATTTTTATTCAAAACTCTTTCGAAGCTATTGAAAAAATTACAACTGAAAACAAAATAAATCTAGATATTAATAAAGTCATTAATCTGGAAAAATGTATGTATATAATGCATTGATCATAATAAGATGCAAGAAATATTTTAACGGTGGTATCATAAACTAGTAGAACTTCGAGAATCTTTGTATGTAATAGTAAAATGCATTGTTGACTAGAGATGGGGTCTAGCTACTCTTTATTTCTAATGAACTGAATTTGAAGTCAAAAAATGAAATCATTGAAAATTTGAGCGCGAAGTTTAAATTTTGAACCAAACTAAATATTCAGTTTAGTATTTAGACTGTGATGCTAAAGAGAAAACCCCAAATGTGGTAAAAAAAAAGGAAAGAAATTAAAAACTAACAACAAACTGCCCTTACGACGTCAATATCTAAGTGATTTGTGTTTGGATCTTGCTGGCAAGAGAGGCCCTACCTAGAGCAGTGCAATCGGTGTGACCGAACCGGGTTCCATCTTAGAGGGGGTGCCAAAATCCATAAAAATATAAACAACCCACACACAAATTTTGAACAAGCTCCCCCGGACCCTGTCACTTTATATTATGTGTTTGCTTGAATTGTGTAAGTAAGTCACTCCTATTGTCCAAAGAAAAATGGCGCAACCTCCAAGAAAACAAACAGCCGTTTAAAAACTAAAATTAAAACAGAAAACTGTAAAAGCAAAGCGAAATTGAAAAGAGCGCTAACTTATTCGCCAAAAATTTCAGGGTTGAGAAATCCTCTGAATAGTTAACTGAACTGGTGCAACATGCAACGGAAGAAATAGAAGAAGCCAATAATCTAATTTATACAATTTCTTCTATCTACGATCGATAAAATGGAAAGCACCATAAATAAGAGGAACCAGCTAATTCTGGACATCATTTCAATTTCAAAATGCTACTGAATAGGCCAGATCTACCGAGAAACAAATATCAAAGCAAATTGTACCATTGCCATAATATTTTCGACGTACATATTATGACTAAATTTCTAAATGGCTTCTCATAGACTTCGCAACAGGGGTGGTTCATCCCCCATACCCACGAATCCCCAGTTCCTTTTAAAGTTATTATTCGCACTCTAACGACAATTTTCTCTTGCCATAATAGTTTCAAGAAAAATAGGTTTTTGGTTTAAGTAATAGCAGGCAATGTTTTTAAAATGGCATGCGGTCGGGCGCGAGGTGGTCAGCGCCTGACATTGTGAAACCAAACCTTCCCACCCCTTCTCCTCTTGTCTTCAAATGGCATGCAGTCAGGCACGCGACGGTCAGCGCCTGACATTGTGAAACCAAACCTTCCCTCCCCTTAACCCATTGTCCCCATCCTGCTATAGCTAGCTAGCATTGCTTATTCTTCTTTTGAAGGCGCACTCCCTTACGCGCCCTATGGTTGAAAGCTTGTGAAATGTGTATAGCGTGAACCAGCAATAGTTGTTGTCAGTCATCCTGCGTTCTCCCGCATCTTGAGGATGTGTGTGGCGTGTGTGTTTATAATAATACTATGTAGGGTTATTTTAGGATAATGTTTATTTGAGTTATATGTTTTAATTTTTTTTGTAAATAGGCTTAATATGAATAGTTCAATTCAGGCGATTAAGACAACGAATATTGCAAGATTAACTCTTGATCAAAAAAAAGAATTGAAATCATTAGGTAGGTCATGTCCTACAACACATCCACGTTCTTTGGGGTGAGTTTTTTTTAATCTTTGCATGTTGTAAAAGCCTTAAATACTGCCCCTCGTTGAGTACGCCAATTGTGACGTACTAATTGGAACTGCCCCGCGTTGTGACGTCAATTGTAAAAGACTGAAGCTGGATGCCCCTTATCTAGACGTCATTTGTTACGTTCTGCCTGAATGCCTTCACGTTGGGCGCCATTGTAATGTACTAACTTCACTTTGGTTTGAAGAATTTATATATTACAAATAAATGTTTTTGAAAATAGATACTTTTGTATAAACTTTAATGGTATAATGTATTAAAAATCACAGTTGTTTGAAAAAGAATAATGGAAACCATTTAGGTAAAAACACCTTGGCCGTGATTCCAAACACAACCAAGCTAACATTATCAAACTATACGAGATTCATGCTGTAGTGTATTACACATCTCTCTCGTCTACCAAGCTAGCGTCCTCTTGAGTCGAGCCGTGTGAACCCCGTAGTTCACACCCTCGAACCCAGACCACTCCTTGCTTTCTTTCCATCGACCAATGTGGTTAGTTTTTAATTAGCGCGCATTTAAGAAAACAGACGCGTTACTCTGAACCTGCTATTTATTTACTGCGTATTACAACCCGGAAACAAAAACGATGCTTCTGACACGTGCAGTTAAAATAAAAGAAAAAGAAACATGGCCGTAGTCTAGAAAAGATGGGTTTACTTTATATTAACTGAAAAGAAGAAATATTAATATATTTACTTTAAAATATGATCTCGAATATTAAAAAGACAGGAAAAATCGACATCATTACAATGTTATTTGTGATATTAATTTTTGAGTTTAACTAAATGAATATTTAGCAAAACATATTCCGAAATGTGTGTCTTCTTTTAAATATATTATTTAGAAATAATCTATTAATTAAATAGGCTGAGCCCTCCAGCTTCTCAAGTGACGAGCCGCCACTGCTTTGCAACAAGAGATTAAATAATCATTAAAGAACCTATGAGTGACAAAATGAGATACTAAAACTATCTCAAAAATAATGACGGACATCACGTTGCCAATATACACTTTCAAAGAGTAATCCCAAATGAGGACAATTTTGGAAGAAGGTCATTGAACATTTATCTTCATGCCTACTGCATTTGATCTTGCCTACGTCACGACAAGACAGTATTAATCTGGCACTTCTATATTATGTTTTTGTATCTTTTATTTTTCTGTTATAATAAATCTATTTTGGTTATTCTAATCATGTTATCAATCTGGTATAAATAATTCCCTTGTATACCCGGCAGAAAAGAATGGTCACCAGGAATGATCGCAGGTATATCGACTATTCCGACTTGGAAAGAA
Organism: Timema shepardi; assembly: GCA_902151425.1. Classification (NCBI taxonomy): domain Eukaryota; kingdom Metazoa; phylum Arthropoda; class Insecta; order Phasmatodea; family Timematidae; genus Timema; species Timema shepardi. Next base: position 15,857 of record CABFVX010008401.1, on the reverse strand, counting down.
GTGGAAACAGCATCTGCTTTATTTCAACTGCCAAGTGCCGTCAAAACATGTGAGTTTCAAATAGCTTGCAAAGTTGTGCTCTCGGTTCACTTTATGTTTTTGCCATTGAGTAGGATTTTACAAACGAATGATTATAATTTAGCAAGGGAAAAAAAACTGTGTGGAATGAGATACAAATATGAGAAAGAGTTTGAGCAAATATTTTCAAGTGTTTAAAAGGCTTATGAAGAACTAGACATAGAAATACGAACTCCACGTGGCTGTGGTTGACGAACACAACGTGAAAATATACCAATTGACTACTATAAGATTTCAATGGAGAGATTTTGACCATCCCATTGTTGTAGTTAGGGTGGTGTTATTATTAATGTCACAATATCACGTCGACAAAAATGCCCTTCTAAATTTTTGCATCACTTAATCGATGAAACTTTAACTTCAAATAAGCAAGCCCAGCACAATTTTTATCCATGGTCCTAACAAAGTTCTTAAATGGCCTAATTTTTATTAAGTTGAGTTAAAAACACCTTCAGGATTGACCAATGGGGGATGTGACACGTTTTTCTGTTCAGGTGTAAGGATATTTTCATTTTGGCCAAGAAACAACAAAATTTAGTATAGTTGAGCTGCAAACCAAGTAACAGTGCAATTACTTTTAAATCACCACATAACTTATGTTCCAATTGTACTTGTCATGCTGAATTTTCCCCAAAAAGAACTTAATATTTTCATAAGATTCTTTCATGTTAGTGGCATAAGCTAAAGGGACATAAGGACATTTGTTTCAATTATGCAAAAGGACACCTTTCAAACTAGTTTTAGAGTTGTCAATAAACAGTTGCCACTCTGCTGTTTTATGTTCATTACCAAGAGCATCCGTCACAGATCAAATATTTTTACAATAAACTAAATCATTTTTTTGAAAATATATATATTTTTAGCTCATTCTGGCGATTACGGAAAACACACACTTTAATATCTTCCTGAAGTAAATTCCAGCCTCCAGCCTTCCCCCCAAAAGTTTGCTCTGTATTTTGGACAAATTCAAATCCCAGACAAGGTCGTTTAAATCACCTTGAGTTAACAGACGTGGCTCAAAAGAAGAGTCTCTTGCTTTAAAAGTAGTCATGTTGTTCCTTATGTTGAACTAGACCAGCTGCGTCGTTTTTAAAGTCTCCATCTTCTTAAGAAACGTTTATTGGAGTCTGTGGTACAGGTAGGTCCTCGTTGTGCGTAACTGGCCTGACAGCAAATTATAGTTTATCACTATGTTTGGATCTACTTGTATTCCTTTTATGTTTGTTAAACAAAAATAAGTCTGATGAACGATCTTGGGGTTCCTTCCAAACCATGGGAACTGTAAAGTAGAGATGTGTCGTTCGCGAACGAATGGTATAAATCGAACGGATCCTCTAAGTGAACGAGTCGAACTAGTTCACCATATCCACGTGAACTAGTTCGAATTGAACGACACAAGACAATCGGGAGAATTCGGCCGACCTCGGTTGCAGAAATAACGGGATAAGAAGTTTTTTCCTTACTTTTTCCAGCAAATCTACCTCTACGTCCCCCTCCCCCCCCCCTTCAGCAAACTGTCTAAAACCAAACAATAAGCAACATTGTCCTCATTGTCGGAAAAATGATCCCAAAGTTTACTTTTATTTTTTCAAACAAATATACTTTTATTTAAATACAACTAAACCATTAAATAAACTACGTAATTAATCAAAATAAATTAATAAAACCCGCCTCGGTGGCGTAGTTGGCTAACGCGCTTGACTTGTTGAGCTCTACTGCTGGTGACGGGGAGATCGAGGTTCGAATCTCGGTCGGGTGAACTGGGGTGGTTTTTCCTAAATGGTTTTCCACCCTCCCTCCACGCAAATGCGGGTTCACTTCCTCTAATTCAACCTTCCCAATTCCTAATCCATTAAAGTAATTAGTACTTATAGCGTATAACCTGAACGGGTAGTAAGACGCTGTGCTAAAATAAAATAAAAATAAAGTAATACTTTTAAGATATTTTGTATTCAATAGCATAAATAATTAAATAATAATTTAATAAACATTAAAAACTTCTCCCTGAAGTTGATGCGTGATGCGAAGCGAATAACTAAGTTACACGGTGTGTTTCTCCAATTGATACCGGTAACTGACTGATTGAAAGCCGTAGGTCGGTCGCGAACGATGACCCACCAGTCTGTATCAGGTCGGTCGCGAACGAAGATCCACTAGCTGAAGTTTGGTCGGTCGCGAACGATGAGCTGCAAAACAAGTATTCGTTCGCGAACGACTGAACGATAAAAATGAACGGCTCATTTCACTGAACTGAATCACTTTGAGCCGTTCCCAACAGTGAGCCGTTCTGCCCATCTCTACTGTAAAGCACATATGCCAGGACCCCTTTACCCAATCTGTCAGACGCTCCCCACAGGTCAAACATCAGATATAGGAGGTCAGTTCTTATTTTGGTCCCCTAATTTGAAATGAAAATATAGCTCACAATATTTTTTAACAATTGGAGTGAAATTTCGTGGTTGGGCTTTATATGCCAATTTCCAGCAAATATAGCAGAAGGTATCTGGAGGATTTACACACTTTCTTTGCATATTGACAGAGTATCACTACTGGCAGTTGGTACTAGTTTCTCAGAGTCAGAGGGGTGACCTTTTCACGCTGCACATAGCTCGTCTGTCTGCCATCTAAATTATAGTAAGTCTGTTTGGCACCTGCTTGTATATATTAAAACAAATATATATCCAAGGAAAAATTACATAACTAATTGAGACTAAAAAGGGCAAATCTTTAAATATATTTATTTATAAAAAGTTTCATCACAAAAGAACTGTGGGTGGTAAAAAGATTCTGATTGCATATTTAAATTCAGCGTTAAAAGTTGTGTTAGAAACACCTTCTATGTTCCATGTGTTAGAAATCATGTTGACCAGTATATTATTATATATATATTGTAACAAAGAACTGGTCTTTTAAATACATTATTCATAGTATTATAATTTCAAGGACAATTTAGCGTGGTGAACAAACACGTAGGTTTTGTTGCTATAGAATTTAAAGATTTTTTTTTGCCATGTTTATCTTTGATTATGTAGCAAACGCTACCATATAAAGTTAATGTGCATCAACGTTTGAAGGAGTTATAGTTTACCTGAGCGTGTGTGTGTGTGTATATCTATATCGAGAATAGTATAAAACTCGTCTGTAGACGATTGCTCTTTTGTCACCACTTTCAAAAATCAGCGATTGGTGGCGATTGCGAGAACTATATTTACTCGTGTAAGCTAGGGTATTCTAACGACAAGATATTGAACTAAGTAGCGATGGGGAAAGCTTTGGAAAAGGGACACTAGAAGTTTTCAGCGCGTGTTTTAAATGGAAATACTTTAGATACATTTTATTTTCTATTGTGTAATTATTGTGTTTTGGTTTCACATATTTTAAATTTTCAATCCTTTACTCTTATTTTAGGCCATTCTAATTTATTCTCTTTGTTCCATTTAGTTTATTTAAATTTACCCCTGGTGAATATCTCAAGAGAAAACCAGAGCAAACCAAGTTTTGGGTTTTACTCTAGTTTTCATTCGGTTGTGAAACAACCAGGGTTAGTCCGGTTCCTTCAGGGTCTCTGGAATGGTCTGGTTTGCAATATAATATTCTGTTGTTTTACTCTGGAATGTTATGGTTTGAATTGGAATACTATGGTATTTTACTCTGGCCTATGCTAGTTCTCTTTGGGATGCTATAGTATTTTAATCTGGTCTAAGCTGGTTTTCTTTGGGTTGCTATGGTATTTTACTAAGGTTTATATTGGTTCTCTATGGTATTCTATGGTAATTTTACTCAGGTCCATGTTGGTTCTCTCTGGGTTGCTATGTAATTTACTCTGATTTGTGATGATTCTCTTTGGGATGCTATGGTATTTTAATCTGGTTCGTGTTTGTTTTCTTTGGGATGCTATGGTGTTTTACTCTGGTTCTCTTTGGGATGCTATGGTATTTAACTCTGGTTCGTGTTTGTTCTCTTTGGGATGCTATGGTAATTTACTCTGGTTCGTATTTGTTATCTTTGCAAACATCATTAAGGTGATCTACTTTTTGTTAAAAAGTGACCTTGAACTATAAACACTTAACAGAATTTGTTTACTATGTTTGAATAGCTGTATCAAATATGTTAGTAAAGTTAACACTTTATTTATCCTTTTGTACACCTTTTTGTAGTTATCATTATATATCTAAAACATTAGTTATTAGTCATACACCTTGTAAGTAAAGAGATCTTATTTTTGGCGTAAGCTGTTCAGGGTGTCCAATGACCTGGAAAACAGGGAATTTGCTTGGTCATGGAAAAGTCAGGGAATTTTATTAAATTTCTGGAAATTTTACATTTTGTCTATAAAAAGTTTCATATTTTGATTCACAATAGTCTAAATAACACTTTTCTTCCAGTTAATACTTATATGGAATCACTTTCACACCATGGTCCATGTTGAGCAGACTAATATCACTTCTCAAGGTCAACAAGTTTTGTGTCTTTCCACCCTTCTGCCACGTGTCTTTAGCTAAAGTTGAGTCATGGATCTCCACATGCTCATAATTTGATTAGGCCTACATTTTAAGTAGAGGTAACTAAGAATGACTGTGTATCACAACTATTTTAAACTTAAAATAGTACATTTCCCCGGAGGCAGAAATCGTTCAATCCTCTTATTGGCTGACACAATTTCAGAATGTGTATGTATCTAGAAAAAAAAACTATTTAATCTGTGATCACAAAAACTTATTTTCATAATATACTCAATATCGATAAATAGTGGTCTGGGAAAAAGTAAATTGGATCTGGAAAATCTGGAAAAGTCAGGGAAAAATAAAGTATAAAAATATAGTTTGGCTGGACACCCTGCTTTTTAAACCTTTGATGTATTTTTTTATTAAGTACATGTGTTTTAGTGAAATATTTTTAACGATTGTTTAAAATTATGTGTTACTAAGTTTTATTTGCTGTTACTGTTTTAATTTGACTCAACTGTTGATGCTGTTAAAGCAACACTAATTATTATAAGCTTTGTTCACTTATTCTCAAAGCTTGTGATTACCTTATCTAATTTGGAGTCTTTTAATTATTGTTTGTATAGTTGGTATTTTGTCCAGATTTTTCAGCCCAAAACTCACTAAAATATTATGAGTAATTTGTATTTCATATAATGTCATCACATTAAGCTACCGGATCTATTGGAATGTAATGCACACCTCGATTTTCAAAACCTTGAAACCAAAAAACGTATTGGCTGGTAAATGCAATGCGCATCGGCAAAAAGTACATACACTCCTTACAGCAATGAGTTTTTATTGCGAATTCAATTTTAAGAAATAAACACTATTCTTTGATGAACTTTTACCAAAACACTAACGAGAGAGAAAAATGAAAACACGCAACTCTTGAAGAAACAACATTAATAATAGATTTTAATCAAATAAATATGTTCTTTTATATGTTAAAATTTCAAGTGTACTGTATATTGTGTTCTTTAGTTTTTCAATTAAAATACAACACTCGATGACAGACTAGAACTTAAATCTTGAGCACTGATCCCATAATTGGAAAACTTATCTATGTTCGTGTCAGGTTCATCGCTGCTTTTCCCCATCACCCTTGGTCTTAGTCAAGGGCACGTCACATCGCTGCTTTCCCCATCACCCTTGGTCTTAGTCAAGGGCACGTCACTCTCAGTGTTGGTCCAGAGCAGGTCATCTTCATTGCCGTCAAGCTGATTTGAAATGAAGTATTTTTTAAAAGAGTTTCCAGGCAACTGATATCCAGTGAGTAGCAACACGGGGTGCAACTTGCTTAGTTTCCGTCTGTGTGAGTTCCTTGTTCGGCTCACACCAACATCTAAAGGCTATAAAACAGAAGTCATCCCTCCCGGAATGACGACAAATCCGCTGTTCAGGCCGCGTGTTTTCTTCTCAGTCAAGTGAGCCCGAGATTCGGCCAGACAAAGTATCAACGGCAGATTGAGAAGGGCGCAGGTACGGCGTCCCCATATATTTTTGAGCCAGTCGAGCATTAGAGATTCTGTGATGCATTCTCTCTCTTGGCTTCGGACAATGATGTCGTGAGGAAAAAGCTTTTCACCCGCGTTGGTCTTCAGGGAAGTTTTTATTTTGAATAAAAAAAATAGTGGAAGTTTGCACCCATCTGCAGTGATAGCCAACATTACAGTTACTTAATGATTCTCGTAACCTGATGTTTTATGGGAACTTCTTTCGCCCCTTTCTCTGCTATGGGGTAGTAACGCGGCATATCAAACCAGATTGGTGTCTCATCCGCGTTAACAATCTGCCCCATCAAAAAGGATGCTCGTCTTCCAGAGCTCAATCATGACCACTGGCATATTGTTGTGCGACGTCGTAAAGATAGCCCCATGCGCTTCATAAAGTGACCCACCCGTCCACGGCTGGCCTCTAACACTTACCTTGTGATTTTAAGGGCTGTGGACACCTCACTAGCTTTACCCCTTGTCGAGTCACTTGGAATAGGTAGACCATGCTTCCTTCACGTACAAATTAACAACTTCTTGGTCTGCGTCAAGGTGTCTTCCCTACCAAGAGCTTGGGAAATGTTTTTCTCGCCTCAATAGTAGCAAATATTGCCAATTTGTGTCGCTGCCACAAACGAACGTTGTTCTCCGCTGAATTGTCTTGCAGCTTGCCTATTCCCAAATATTTCTGCACGGAGAACTAGCTTCATATGATAGCCTTCCTTAGCTTTTTGTCTTCCATCTCTAGAACAATAAGACAATCTTACAGTAGCTGGAAATACAGCAATTTTATTCTCAAAACCAGAGACCACAAGTGAGGAGGTAACCCGAGCAAAGCCGAAGAAGGCGGTTACAGCCAAACTACTAGAGATGGTAACGATATAGCAATATATTTACCAAAGACATCGACATATTTATATCAATATTTAAGTTCTGATATATCGGAACATTTACGGACCACACTATATCTTTTGAATCAAAATGATGTTTTTTTCTTTATTTTTATTAAACTTGTCTTATTTTAAACAGCTTAATAAAACGTTAAAAAGTGACTTAGAATATAATTAGAGGAGAGCGGCCATCTTAATACCACCATTCCAACTCACTAGGAACAATGTGATGAATGTATCAGAAACAACCGATATATATATATATATATATATATACATATATACATTATGAATTATATTTTTTATATATACTATGAAACATTGCTACCCCTCCATACTATGCGACTGATAGTTAAAATACCATATTACGAATAACTCAGTAGTTGGCGTCTGTAGGTGGAAATTACGATTTATCATCTTCTCTCAACCCTTAAAATCCTTTTCATTTCTATTTTAAATGGAAACGCTAAGCCAATGCAAGCTTCAGAGGGGGTAAGTTCGATAGACGGATGGGCAGCAGAGAAGCGCGAGCAAACGCTCCAGGTTTGACCCTTGTTTGTCACTAAACACTATCTCTAAGCTTGTGAATTCAATTCGTATTAATAACTTCCATGTTTCTTTTTTAATTATTTATATATATTTAGCTTTCAATACATATATAAATATAACCAGCTTCTACTAGCAAGGACACACTACAGCGTGATCAGTGGTATTTTTCAAGTTTGCAATCGAATCTAATGCACAACCTAATTTTTGTGATGTGATTTGACCAAAAAGGTGTGCATTACATTTGAGTAAATACAGTATTCTATCTATTAGAAATTAGAATAAAATATAGTGTCAAGTTAAGATGACTAAGACTTCTAGAACAGTGATAATTATATTTTGTAATAGAATAGTAGGAAAACAATCGAGCACAAATAAATGTAAAAACACTAACACATATTTACACACACATCAATATTTCAATGCTACTATAACATCTTCCTCAGGAAGTAGTAGTAGTAGTTGGACTAAACAAGATGTCTTCAGTGATGCCAACTTGATTGTTATGGATGAAAACTTCTCTGGTGGAGTTGAAATTCTCTGTGTTTCTCTATTACTCTGTGGATGCTAGATGGTGCTGGTGTAGCCTCTAGGTTGATATTAGCGAATATTTAGGTTGGATGGGTTTCCCGACTTTGTGATCCATTGATGTGCCAGTTCCCATCTTCTTAACCGAGACACATTACATTGTGTCTTGTTCAATGATTTTAACACCTTGACAGTGTAGCAGTCGTAAAAGTTGAGGTTATGAGTGGAGGCGTGTGCTGAAATGAGTTTTTCTGGATTCTTGATTTTGGCGTCATGGCGGTGTCCAACATATTGTGCAGTACATTGTTGGCAAACTAGGTTACTGGACTCATATGTGATGGTATGGATGGAGTTGGTGATGTCGCTAGAGAAAGTGGCTGCTGGATGATGTGTGGCAGGTTTTGCAAGCTGTTTTGTTACAGGGCTGGGAGCCCTGTTTTGGTTGAATGAAGGTTGTTTCATTTTCAGTTTCAAGTTTAGGGTGTACCAGGAGATTTTTAAGTGATGGAGGCTGTTTATACACAAGAGGTGGTGGTTTTTTGAGAACATTTGATATGGCAGAATGGTTCCACTATGTGAAAACCTGACACTAATATTTAGTTTATCTTTTGTAGGCCTGGGTAGTACTTAGTAACTAGAGATATGGTATCTGGTTTTTCAGGTTTGGGTGGTTGTGGAGTTTCAGCTAGTGAAGTAGGTTATTAATGAGAGGTTTGGGTGGTTGTGGAGTTTCAGCTAGTGAAGTAGGTTATTAATGAGAGGTTTGGGTGGTTGTGGAGTTTCAGCTAGTCCAAGTAGGTTATTAATGAGAGGTTTGGGTGGTTGTGGAGTTTCAGCTAGTCCAAGTAGGTTATTAATGAGAGGTTTGGGTGGTTGTGGAGTTTCAGCTAGTGAAGTAGGTTATTAATGAGAGGTTTGGGTGGTTGTGGAGTTTCAGCTAGTCCAAGTAGGTTATTAATGAGAGGTTTGGGTGGTTGTGGAGTTTCAGCTAGTCCAAGTAGGTTATTAATGAGAGGTTTGGGTGGTTGTGGAGTTTCAGCTAGTGAAGTAGGTTATTAATGAGAGGTTTGGGTGGTTGTGGAGTTTCAGCTAGTCCAAGTAGGTTATTAATGAGAGGTTTGGGTGGTTGTGGAGTTTCAGCTAGTCCAAGTAGGTTATTAATGAGAGGTTTGGGTGGTTGTGGAGTTTCAGCTAGTGAAGTAGGTTATTAATGAGAGGTTTGGGTGGTTGTGGAGTTTCAGCTAGTCCAAGTAGGTTATTAATGAGAGGTTTGGGTGGTTGTGGAGTTTCAGCTAGTCCAAGTAGGTTATTAATGAGAGGTTTGGGTGGTTGTGGAGTTTCAGCTAGTGAAGTAGGTTATTAATGAGAGGTTTGGGTGGTTGTGGAGTTTCAGCTAGTCCAAGTAGGTTATTAATGAGAGGTTTGGGTGGTTGTGGAGTTTCAGCTAGTCCAAGTAGGTTATTAATGAGAGGTTTGGGTGGTTGTGGAGTTTCAGCTAGTGAAGTAGGTTATTAATGAGAGGTTTGGGTGGTTGTGGAGTTTCAGCTAGTGAAGTAGGTTATTAATGAGAGGTTTGGGTGGTTGTGGAGTTTCAGCTAGTCCAAGTAGGTTATTAATGAGAGGTTTGGGTGGTTGTGGAGTTTCAGCTAGTCCAAGTAGGTTATTAATGAGAGGTTTGGGTGGTTAGTGGTCAAGAAATGTTTTTTCCAGTTTGCCCATGAACAGATTGGTACATGAAGGTGCCATCCTTGTACCAATCATCGTGCCTTTGGTTTGAATAAAGTTGTGATCCATGAATTGAAAGTTGTTCTTTTCTAGTACCTATAAATTTGGTGAGATCCAGAATAAATTAAGTTGTAGATATTGAGAAAATGTTCCACTCCAGTCAAGCCATGAACACGAGGAATGTTGGTATACACCGACACAACGTCAATGGTGACAAGTGAGGTAGGATGGTAACAAATGATCACATCTGTAGGTCGACATAGGTTGACATTGTTTCCATAAGTGCTCCACAGCTGGAGACAATAGGCCTTCACTACTTCCTGAGGAAGATGGTAAAGTAGCATTGAAATATTGAGGTATGTGTAAATATTTGTTAGTGTTTTTACTTTTGTTTGTGCTCGACCATTTTCCTAATATTCTATCATTTTATTTATATACATATATATATTTGGGTTTCAAAACCATGCAGCTAGCTTCTAGAGCGAGGACGCACTACAACGTGATCAGCGGTGTTTTTCAAGTTTGCAATCGGATCTAATGCGCACCCTAAATTTCACCGTGTTAATTGACTAAAAACGATGTGCATGACATTCAAGTAAATATGGTAGTTTAGTTTTCTCTACAAATTAACACTATGATTTAATGTACTATTATATATGTATCAAACTAACATGTCATTTAGCATACTTTGTGAGAATGAAAGTTAGTAAACAAACACATATATTATATAATCGACTGGAACATACTGTATGGATTTTTTCTGTCTGGAAAAAGCTGGAATATTTGGTAATTTGGGACATTGAACTGCGAGCTTTTAATATTATACCTTTGCATGGAAGAAAAAGTGAAGTGAATAAGTAAGGATGTTAATTTGAATATGTTTCTTGTCCTCCTACCCTACCTAGCCCGTCAAACATTGGGCGCTGAAACAACTGCAAACATTGGGCGCTGAAACAACTGAATACATTGGGCGCTGAAACAACTGAATACATTGGGCGCTGAAACAACTGCAAACATTGGGCACTGAAACTGCTGCAGATATTGGGCACTGAAACTGCATACATTGGGCACTGAAACAACTGCAGACATTGGGCGCTGAAACAACTGCAAACATTGGGCGCTGAAACTGCATACATTGGGCACTGAAACAACTGCAAACACTGGGCGCTGAAACAACAGGAAACACTGGGCGCTGAAACAACTGCATACATTGGGCGCTGAAACAACTGCAAACATTGGGCGCTGAAACAACTGCAAACATTGGGCACAGAAACAACAGCAAACACTGGGCGCTGAAACAACTGCATACATTGGGCACTGAAACAACAGCAAACACTGGGCGCTGAAACAACTGCAGACATTTCCCTTGCAAGGCCAAACCATCACAAGTCAAGTCAATAAATTCCGTGTATGTCTGGGAAACACAACATTTCTCGTCTAGAAAATATAGTGGCAACCAGGGGTTTTTCAATTTGAACAGAACACAATTAGAATATATGAAATATTCTTCAAGTCGAATATTTTCTTTTAGTTGTTTTATGCTTGAACAATTTCATATTGTGGTCATTTATATTATTTAATGCACTAAAATTATTTGTAAAATGTTTCATTGCACAATTGTTTGTAATACTTTGAGTTGTTATCTCAACATGTAATTCAATGTCTTCCATATAAATATTAAGCTGATATTGTGAGTGATTGAACAGGAGTTTAGTCCTGTGCTCAACTGAATGTGTGTGTGGATGGCAATTCAAGTCTAATTTGAGAGTAATTCAAAACTACGAGGACATCCTAACATCTCTTTTAACCTGAACATTATAGGACGAATCTAACATTGACTTATGAAATCGCTGTTAAAATGTTAGTTTCTAATAAAGAGGTGATGTACAAATAATGTGAATCATTAGTTTGTCTTTATTATTTCATATAACTATAGTTATACTTTTATTTAAACGTAGGTGTATTTTTGTATGAAAAAAAGTGAACAGTTAACCATCTAAATTGCCCATAGCCTAGCAAAATAGCTTTGTAATAAGTTTGTATCGCCCCCATATTAAATATTTTCTAACTAAGTTGAACTACTGAACTAATCATTTAGTGTAAGTTTATTTGTAAAAATAAAAACCTTTACTCGATTTAATTTAAGTAGTCTAATATTTTGTTTACCCATAAACAAATTTAACAGGTCAAACAAATGAGTTTAATAAAAAGTACACACACACATGAGTAAAATGGCAGTTAATAAATGTGCATTTTTGTACAGTTTAGTTTTAATAGGAATCTATCTGACAGGTAGTAACGGCTACTAGCTCCTTTTTCATGCATTCATACGTATATTTGTGTGATCTCCAGCCGTCACGTTTGATAGAAATTAGCAATACCTGTAAACTACTATCATTTTTATCCCCCACAAAAATATGAAAATGAAAGTCTAATAACAAGAATAAGCGCATCATTTCAGACTCTGCTGATTGAGTCATGGCTGCAAACATAAGCTTATATTTTGATCCAAGAGCACTTGATTGTGTTTCAATTCAAAATGAAACAGGAAGCAAGAGAAACTAAAAATGGAAACATTAGCGACCTGGAAAACAGGGAATTTGGTCACATTTCTGTGATTTTCACAAATACACTAGAATAATATAGAGATTTCATTTAAAATAGTCAAAATAACATTTCTCTTCCAGCTAATACCCACCGTGAATATTTTGTTAACACAGTTGAGCATACTAATCTCTATTCTCTAAGGTCATGTCGTCTTTTCACCCCCTCAACTGTTCACTGTCAACCAGAGTTGAGTTATGTGCACGCATGAGAACTCAATAACACAAGAGTATGTGTATGTGTATGTGTATGTGTCTAAACATTATTACATACATTTACAATTTTAATAATGTTTGTAATATTATATTGACTGGAAAGTTGTAAGTTTTCTCTGGAAAGCCTGTAAAAGTCAGGTATTTTTAGAATATGGTTTGGCTGGACACCCTGATTAGTTTTGTATCAGTTCAGTGAAGTGAAAAATGAAACATAGCCATAAGCTAAAATATAAATGACTAAACAACAAGGAAAGGGGATAGACTTAGAAGACAACTCACTTTGCTGAAATCTGAGCACTGCGGGCGAGCTCAAATAATCACTGGTATGGTTTTCTTTATATCTCTTATCTAGTGGACTTTCTCGTATTAGACTGGATTCCTGGTGACGAGATTGGGGTTCAAATCCTGGTAGAGTGTACTGGGGGTGTTTTTTTCTTAAAATGGTTCCAAACACGCTATTTTTAGCACCGCATCTTACTACCCGTTCGGGCTATGTACTAATTACTCTGTGTTAGGAATCAAGAGCGGAAAACTTTAGGAAAAACCACCCGAGTGCACCCGAACAGAATCGAACTGTGATCTCCCTGTCTTCACGGAGAGTAACACACACTATTAGACTGGATTGCTGGTGGGCAGATAGCAGTTCAAATCCCAGTCAATCTAAAATATCACCTTCCTCATTAGGTAACTAATGCATGTGTAACTCAGACGGGTGGTACGTCGCAATGAGAATAAATCTTGTGATACTACTAAGAGTGTCGGGCCATGTAGTTTGTATAAAAGTATATGATTGAGGAGTTTACAGGGGCTTGGGGTGGCCCTTAAGCATTTAAAAATAATAATAGATTGTTAGAGAACCAATTTGAAGTTTGATGCAAACCATGTTTCAGCTTCAAACTCTAGTGTATCAGAGGAGAGGAACGCACATTGAATCATCATCATTTTTTCAGTTACAAGTTGATTAAAACACCAAGCTTATCTTTTATTACCTAGCGCTTATTATTTTGATTCTTAGAAACCTTTATTCAATTATTTTTTTAAATATCAATGTTACCATCATTCTATTTGTATTTATAAGTTTAAGTTTCAAGTGTACAATGGTATCTACATATGTACATATGTAATAATTATGGCAGGTAATCTGTTAGGGATGAGGAAGGTCCAGTTTAGAGAAACTTAGCAGCATTTTTACGAAGGACGAGGGAAAACCACATTTAGTACACCAATGCCTTATTTTGTGGCCCATCAAGTTTCTTGAAGAAGTAACCTACAGTAGTAAAATTGATGTTTTTAGCCGAGACATTGAAAGTTCTGACTATCATTGGGGAAGTCCATGGATGGGGGCTCCAACTGATCTTCATGTTTAATTTCTACCTTACATCTGTTGTATTATATTGACGTAGATTGTATTTTAGACAACGATAGTTTATCTTATTTGAAAGATTTGTTTAACACTTCTGCTGAATCTCGTTCGGGTTATACGCGCTTACGCTAATGTGTAATGCTAGGGTGATTGTGAGATGAAATGGAGGACCTACAGTTTAACGTGGAATCCGAACCACGGTGGAGGCCTGGCATTCCCCACATTCACAAGATGTCTTGTCAGAGGTGAAGGAAGGGTTTGGTAATCAGATAAATCTGTGCCGGGACCGAGGATTGAACCCTGGCCGCCAGCACAGAAGTCTGACACCTTACCCCTAGCTGCCAGGTCACCCACCATTTTAATTTTACATTTGTTTTATGTAAAGGCCAAAGAAAAAACAACATGTCTTTAATTAAAGATACATTTTCTATCCTATTTCAAACCCTTTTGTGATAGCTGAGCTTACCCTGACGCCTCACTAATGGTTTTTACATTGAACTTGAAAATGTTTATATATTCAAGTGATAGGTCCTATTTTATAAACAGCCCATTGAAGAATCTTTCAGTAAGTGAGCTGCAGGATTGTAAGCAAGTGTTTGATCTTAACAATTCATACTGCAGCATCACACCAATGTTAAACCAAGATAATGGATGGCATAGCATTATTTTACTAGATCCCCTAGGTACATTCCTGAACTAGCTAAACACTACAGCGTTACCAACTTTATATAAATACACGCCGTGACTTCAGCATCACTAAATATCAAGCTAACCTAAAGCTCAACAAACGACAGGTAACTATCTGAATACACTTATAATACTGACAAGGCCATACACGTCATTTAAATAAACCTACAATAAATATCGAGATAGGGCCTTACAGATAATATAGCTAGGCCAGATATTTGATCCTATCTGGCCGGTGACAAGAAAGGGTGAAGCCCACTATATTGAGTTCGTATCAGCTTCACAGAAATCACACAGACGCTAACTAATACATCCAACAGGGCGTACTGTCTGTCCCAAGGGACCAATGTTGCATTGCGTGCTGTACTAGAACACAGCATGTCCATCAGAGGGATGAAACTCCTCGCTTGGATTAACTTACCCTAATCCTCGTAAATGGCAGGCACACGAGCAAGAAATGCACCGGCAGTAGAACAGGTGGAATGTGCTCGGAGTGCACCAGCAGTCGAAGATAATGAGTATGCAAAACACCCGTGGCGGGGGCTAGCTGTGGCTGGCCTGAGGTTCTACAGCAACAGGAGCACTCTCAACCAATTTAATAAGGCCCGGTAATGAAGATCAAGGAACCTTACCCTCATCGGACTTGAACATGGGAAATCCAGGCGGTAGTTAAATTACTTAGTAGATGATATTCCTTTACACACTTGTGTGAACTAATTGACATTGGCTCGGCACAGAAATAATATTAGAAAGAGAAATATGATCATAGCCTGGTTTGTGGCCAATTTTGTAAGCAACCACTTAATATAAATTGATTTACAATTTTTTTATACTGTTTTCATCTTAAAAAAGAAGGCTTATGAGGGATTTTGTAGTTTCATTCTACTTTCAACCAATAGGAACAATTCCCGAACAAATATCAAGGATGACTATAAAGTCAAATTCATATTAATGTTTTCAAATAAGAAATGAATATTTTAAAAATATTTAAATGATTTAATACACATTATTTTAATTGGAAATCCTGTATTCATTACTATACCTTTCCAAGCGTTGTTATCATAGACCAAATAACTTCATATTATTTGATTTTAGTAGTCCAACCATATTGTTTTTTTTATTGGCTGAACATAAGTATTGCGTTTTCTATGATAAGCCAACTAGTGATGGGCATAATCGAGTGATTTTAAGAATCGAATAATCATTCGATTCTTTGAAAAAGAATCGAGTGAATCGAAAAAATC
>CABFVX010008400.1:0-24452 GCA_902151425.1 Timema shepardi | reverse complement strand
TGGCAAAAGCAAGCCTGGCGCGTGATGTAGCGGCAGTCGCGCGCGGGGAAACATTGTCTTGCTTGTGGGAGGAGGTGGACAGAGTCACGTGCTATGGGCTAGCATTGATGAGGTGGTGTCTTTTTTTATACCTGACCCACCTCAGTTATTAGTAATACAGCGCTCACAAAGATAATCGCGACGCAGCGACCTAAATAAATGCAACAAACACATTTTACAGATGATTTCCTTAAACTTTTCAACCTTTTCCCCCACATTTTTCACGGTTCCCCAAAAATGGGTCGTTACTTCGAGAGGGACGCTATTCCCGGGGTCGTAGAATCGAGAGTTGACTGTAGTTAATATACACGGGTTTTATCCTTTCAGATTGGATGGACACCTTGAAACAAACAACGAAAAAATTTGAGGGGTTTTAAATTACAAAAGGTGACATTTGTTTATCCAAACCATAAAAAATACACAATAAAATTGTACCCAGATATGAATATTGTTAAGCAATGGCATGGCTTACGATTAGGTAGGTGTTGAGAATAAAATAACCCTTGTTATGCTTTTCAATCAGACGCTAGATTAATATAACAAATTTTAAAGAGGGGGCTACTAAAATCGATGCGTTGGAAGACCAGTTTATACGTCAACATCTCTACTCAGGAGTGGAATATTAAAATCCATAGTACAACAATCTTTAAGAACTTGAACCTCTTATAGCGCTGGTCCACTTTGGATTATTTTGACAGTTTGAAACCTGAACACATTTCTGTCACATCCTCACAGCAAGAAAATGCAGGACAAGAAAGTAGGGCTGTTGACAGTCTACTGTCAAGGGATTGGGAATGGAATGTTAACATTCTTTTAAAAGGGACAGTAAGTTGGTTTATAAAATAAATGTTGAAAAAACACATAAATTTGTTTCATACAAGGACTTGACACGTGGTTTTAGTAATTGTAGCTTGGATTATATAATCATACACCTATCGCATTTAAGTATCTCTTGCTTCATAATCATGTTCAGGTGGTAAAATAAATGGCTCACTTGCGTTGAATTGAGAAATACCTTTTTAATATGCTGAATATGGTTAAACACGGTTATAGAAAGGGTGAGTGCAAAGATGAGAAATAAATATAAATTACATATTCCTTTCAACTATACAAAACAATCATCTATCAGTGGAGCTTTTACGTAATTTGGCACTCAAATTTAATAACCATAAAAATTAATAGCACGCAGATAACATTATGGTATATTAAAATTTAATTATTGGGCTATAGTATTATGTAATAAAACTTATCAAAATGTCAAAAATTTAAATTTATCAAATTTTCTTAGACTAATTTAGGTATACACCCCTGAAAAATTGGTAAAATACCACCTCCTCTAATAAATCAAACAACACCCCTAATTTACATATTTTAAATGTACACACATCTACAGTTAGGTGGGTTAGGCTTTTCCTATAAACTCAAACAACTCTTTTAATGGTTCATTATATACTTTAATTAAATTATTATTAATTACATTGAAACATTTATTATTTTTTGACGTACTAATATTATTGATTTATCTAATTATTTGAGACACACTGTACTATACACATCATTTTACATACCTTCATTTAATCTAGCCAGCGGACCTTTAGGTGTTTGCGATTGAAACTTCTTTTAGGTTCTTGAATATTGAAGGGTAGAAGTATACTTAAAATTTGATAAACACTGAAAAAAGATAAACTCAGATTCTTAACACCATTATAACTATATGTTTGTATATTTGGAAAAATGACACATGTGCAGTGTTTGATTCCCATGTATTAGTATCATTTTCCAAATTTATGGATATGATACTTTATTTAGGGCTATCTGAGACAAATATGGGAGAGAAGAAAATTTGATCTGTGAGGAAGCCATGGATTCCAATAACGTAAATACATTTATCTAAACATATAGTTAATTGATAATGTTAATAATCATCAAAATAAGATCCGTACGAGATGTCTATACCTTTGTTTAAGAAGCTCAATGAAAACACATTAAATTTTATGAACATTTTAAAAAAACGCTCCTGATATCAATGTTAGGAATATAATAATGTAGGAGATTAGCCTAAAATAAATCATAAAATAATAAAATGTAATGGTTATACATAAATTATACCATTCGCAAGCATATAGAGTCCATACCAAAACCAAAAAGAATTTAATCGATGGCCAAATAATTTCACAGCGGTATAAAATTAGATGACCTGCATTATGGTCTGTATATTTAGGTGTGAGCCCTGTTGGTAATACTGAGCTCTATTTAACACGTCCCCCTTAACAGGGCGTGTGTTTCTAGGTATTGTAAACGTCTATAGGCCCACAGAAATAGAATTTGACTGAATATTATGAAATTCTTATTATTTATAAATATTTATATCGTGTTGAAACTGTTAAAAACAAAAAAATAGATTGTGATTGATACGTTAATAATTCTAACGTGTTTATGTTATAATATCAATAGAAAGTATTGTGAGCTTGAAAAAATCAATAGATATATCATTATGACACTTTTTTACGTTTTATGTGATCCCAAAAATGTGGATTTTACCATTCTGTCTCCATGTCTGTCTGCCTGTCCCTGGCCATGAACTCAAAACTGTTTGATAGATTGTGTTCAAACTTGATATTTAAATATCATAGGGCTATGCCTCAAATTTTTTATTTCACTATCTTTTACCTAAATAACGATTCATACCTATGTTATGTTGCCCCAATAGAAACCCAAACAAAGGTTATTCTAAAACTGGATATTGTGCTTTAAATATTTCTTGGAGAGAAACCATAAAGCTAAAGATATAGATATACTGATATAAATAGCAAATGTTTATGTACTTCTGTTTGCAAATATACATTCAAACTATTCCAGAAAGAGATTTTCTCACCAAATATCAAAACCAAAATAAGTTTTAACTGTTATTTTATTCGCAGAGAAGAAATTTAATTGCTCACTAACACTACAATTCATATTTCATCCAATTGCTCACTAACACTACAATTCATATTTCATCTTTAAGATCATATTTCCATCAAAAATACAGTAAATCCTTGAAAAGTATCAATATTATGTAAACTGATTGATTTAAACCTACATTTTTAATGTCTACATTGGTGGTCTCGGGGGTAAAGTGGTTGCCTCGCGACCCATTGTTCGTGGGTTCAAACCCAGACAGGGCTGAAAGATTTTTCATGAGCTATACAAATAATTAGCATAACATACCTTGGAGGGGAACTAAAGCTGTCGAGTGGGGCATGAACACTCTAAAAGGGAATTTAAATCCCTCCCGGAAAAACTAACAGGTTCTTTCGCACGTGCTTATGGACATTCAGTGTGGAAGGCGACGGTGAATCACCATCCTTTCTGAGCTACGTAGTGTATGAGATGCTTACCAGATGGTGAAGGTAGCACTAACCAGCTCAGGGCATGTCCAGCTTCGGCTGGAAAAAAATCATATCAAAACAATTTTCTGTTTTTTGACTTAAGAAGCTGAATACATATTTAACAATCAAATTTAATTAAAAACTGTGGTTTTCAAACAAGAATATAACAAATATTTATTTTATAATTTTGTAAAACTACCAGTAAAAAAAACTTAAAATCTTCTAAGATCAAATTACAGCTTTTTTTCAGATGGAAGAAAATTATTGGTATTGCCGCAACTCATTTATTTTAATGAAACAAATAGCCGAAACTATTGTTAATGCATTTTAGTGGGGATAGTCACTCATATATATCATATTATGAAAATTGAAAAATGATACCTGAACACGGGAATCGAACCCAGGACCTTCGGCTTAGTACGCCAATGCTCTTACCACTGAGCTATCCAGGATTCATCCCGTGCCCATGGTCATTCTTCAACCATAGTTTAAGGCAGAGTCTAAGATGGACGTGCGGAAGTCGTCAGCTTATAAACATGTGATTATATAAGATCACAGCCATCAGACAACGCAGCCATTAACGACTTCCGCACGTCCATCTTAGACTCTGCCTTAAACTATGAGTGAAGAATGACCATGGGCATGGGACGAATCCTGGATAGCTCAGTGGTAAGAGCATTGGAGTACTAAGCCGAAGGCCCCGGGTTCGATTCCCGTGTCCAGGTGTCATTTTTCAATTTTCAGAATATGATATCATTTATTTGAACTTGAACCATAAATTTTTATTCTTTTTCTCTNGCTGCGTTGTCTGATGGCTGTGATCTTAGATAATCACATGTTTATAAGCTGACGACTTCCACGTCCATCTTAGACTCTGCCTTAAACTATGAGTGAAGAATGACCATGGGCATGGGACGAATCCTGGATAGCTCAGTGGTAAGAGCATTGGAGTACTAAGCCGAAGGCCCCGGGTTCGATTCCCGTGTCCAGGTGTCATTTTTCAATTTTCAGAATATGATATCATTTATTTGAACTTGAACCATAAATTTTTATTCTTTTTCTCTATTATTAATTCACACAAAATCAATTAGTTGGCTTCTTTTGAATCCGCTATTTGTTTTTACTTTATAACTGTAGACAAAACAACAAAAAATAAATATTTCTCATAACATTTCAGTCTGAAGAAAATTAGATGATAAGAACCTGGATCTATACTGGCTCGGTCCAGACTCGAACCCTCAAGACCAGAACTTGAGTATGGATCAGGAGATAATGGATTACAATAATCTCACCGCAAGGCTATGGAGGTGTTGATAGTAAGGGTAGAGGGATCAGGAGATAATGGATTACAATAATCTCACCGCAAGGCTATGGAGGGTTGATAATAAGGGTAGAAGGATCAGGAGATAATGGATTACAATAATCTCACCGCAAGGCTATGGAGGGTTGAGGAGGGAATCCGGGCACAATTTTCTTACAGCCTTGTTTCTAGAAAGAAGAGTCGCACCGAGACAAAACCTCTGAAGAGATATATAAATTAGCCAAATTATTTCAGTGGACAGAATATAAACATTTCAAAATTCAAAATGGTCGAACCAATATTTTCACACATTAAAAACTAACTATAATAATTCGTCCCACAATCTCAGGGAACTTAATATGCGTTTCTTATATTCACAACTGACCAAACCCACAGATACAAGACACGTTTTGGTAGTGTTGTCTAACTGCTTACCAGCTTTGACCGTGACCTGCTTGTCATCAACAGAAGCAGGTATGCTCTGCTTAAGCACCAACTGAAGAAATTAGTAGTGATGAGGTCGTGTTTTACTGCGGTCCGTCCTTTGTCACTCCACACTAATATGTATGTCACGTCCTACTAGCCACTCAGCTTACGCGCAGTAACAAAATATTTGTTAGCACGTTGGGTTAAATAGCAAAGATATTATATTAAGGTAATAACGATTATTGCATCAACTAAGTATCATATTCTTAGCAGCATTTTCCTAGGTCATCAAGAAATTCCCAATTCTACTAAACAGAAACATAATAAAATAAACATATTTAATATAACATTCGGATTTAGTGATTTTGTAGATATTGAGAAATAATACCCTAGAAAGGATTTGAACCCCACCTGGTGTTGGTATCCACCCACTGATATATTTGGACTCCCTCCTCGCAGTTAGGGAGATCTCAGGCTGCTCTTCTAGGAGAGTGGTCAGTGGGCCTATCTGAAAGGACAGGATTCAAACCCCTTTCAGGGGTCATTTTTATATATTAATAAGATAATGGTTTTAGTTTTCTACGATCTGCTTGAGTTTATATTTATAAATAATTGGTGACCTGGTGGTCTAGGGGTAAGGTGTCAGACTTCTATGCTGGCGGCCGGGGTTCAATCCTCGGTCCCGGCAAAGATTTATCTGATTACCAAACCCTTCCTTCACCTCTGACAAGACATCTTGTGAATGTGGGGAATGCCAGGCTTCCACCGTGGTTCGGATTCCACGTTAAACTGTAGGTCCTCCATTTCATTTCACAATCACCCTACCATTACACAATAGCGTAAGTGCGTATAGCCCGAACGGGTAGTAATACGCGGTGCTAATAATGATAATAATAATAATTCACTCTTAAACAATATTTGAAGCTGATATAAAAGAATGAATATGTGGAATTCATCCTTAGAATAAACAATTATTTTTAAAAATCAAACTATTTTCTCGAATTTAACAAATATATTTGTGTATTATTGTGTATGTGTGTATTTGTGTATGTGTGTAGGCACCTAGAAAGATGAAACTCGTGATAGGTGTTTAATAGAACCTGAAGGTGTGCGTTGGAGTGTAATTATCCTCATATCTACTTTATATAGATCCCTTGGTATGAGAATGCACTGTGATCGTCAAGATAATCTAATGAGATATTTTGATGGAGGCTGGACCCAATCAAGTTGTTTTCGAAATGACATCTATTTGTCTGACTGCTACTGGGAGCAGAGCAGAAACCATTTTACCGATAAAACTAAAATTTTGAATCCAGGGCTCTCAAAAGTTTGTCTAGAGGCCTTTTTTAAATATTCATCAAACCTTAAAATTAAGGTTAACCTACTTTAAGGCACAATTAAACATTAAACACCAAAGAGCGCTTTTCATTTTCCTATGCTAATTAATTTTAAGGTACTTTACTAGGATAAAATTTACAATTTTGATAATATACTCCCAACTCTCTTAAATACAAAATAATTTACAATTTTCTAATTGTAAGGTTCTTATAAACTAATTACTCTATTAAAAATTATATTCATACAAAGCCAATAGCTTATGAGTTACAAGAAATATATTTTTAAATGGATGTCTGGGAAATGGTGGTATTGATTTTTATGTTCTAAGTTGAACCGAGATGTTCCTCTTTTATCATTATGTTTCTGTAAGAGGGTATATAATTTGTTATGCTATTTGGTAGAATGTTCTATTTTTCCTTATGTTTTTGCAATAATGTATATTATTTATTTTTATATTTCCTACGTGTCTTGAGTTATCCATAGTATGTATTACCTCTGTTGCAATAATTATACCTTACTAAACTGTGTAGCTTCTAGACCAATACACTGCACATGTAACTCAGGTAAACCTGAAGGAGTGCCCGTAGAGGAAGCTCCTAGTCTTGAACCCGTGCTCGGCGCGGCACGCTCTGTTCTGTCGTGTATTTAAACGGCACTACACCAAACAGCGCACCGCTCTGCGGGGGGTGGCATGTACAGAACCAAACGTGCGACCGTGCGTTGCAAAGGGAGTACACCTACAATACATGTCTATCACTGGAGGGAACTCCTCGATCTAACAAACAGACACTCCAACACATGTCTACCACTGGAGGGAACTCCTCGACTAACAAACAGACACTCCAACACATGTCTACCACTTGAGGGAACTCATCGACTAACAAACAGACACTCCAACACATGTCTACCACTGGAGGGAACTCCTCGACTAACAAACAGACACTCCAACACATGTCTACCACTGGAGGGAACTCCTAGACTAACAAACAGACAGATACGAAACTTCCCATACATATTTTAATACACATGAGGGTGTGAACTTTGATATGTATTATATTTTGTGAACCTCACGTCTTATTCCTCTTGAAAACTTATTCTGATTCATAAACAAAAAAAAAATAGGTGGAATTATTTTAAATCTGGCCTATTTAGGGTTGGTTTGTAGGAAATATGAGAAAAGGTAACTGATTATTCATTTCTTACAGTTAAAACCTTTTGTTTTGGACAAACAAATACAATATTGCTTCATTGCAAACAATGAGTTTACCTTTTTTTCACAAGGTGACATTTATGGTCGAATATCTGTTATGTGTACAGCGCCATTAAATAACAAACTTTTAAAATGAAGAAAAATAATTTTCACTAAATTTTAGGACACAATTGAAAGTTATTCAAAAAGCCCACCCCAAAACAACCTCGGGTGTATATTTTATAACACAGTTTGAGAGGGTTAGGCCCTCAACTGTGTGACCACTGGTGCAAGTACATTTAAGATCAATACGCCCAGTCAGTTTAAGCCTTACACGCGCACTTATATGGAGAGTGTTTAGGATGCGCACCGTGCATATCAGTTTATTTTTAATTGCACATTAATAATACTTTATGAGTTATATATCGTTACCGCTAACTCGGGTAGCTAACAAACTCACTAAAATGGAAAGCGGAAACTTGGAATGGGCTTAAAAACTCTGAAAAACCTTAGTTTGGGATTTGTTAAATATTACGAGATTGACGTTTCCAACCGCGGGATCATAAATATCTTAAAATTGGTTTAACTGATCATAAAAATCTTAAACTTGGTTTAATTGATCATAAATATCTTAAAATTGATTTAATTGATCATAAATATCTTAAACTTGGTTTAATTAATCATAAATATCTTAAACCTGGTTTAATTGGTCATAAATATCTTAAACTTGGTTTAATTGATCATAGATATATTAAAATTGGTTTAACTGATCATAAATATCTTAAACTTGGTTTAATTGATAATAGATATCTTAAAATTGGTTTAACTGATCATAAATATCTTAAACTTGGTTTAATTGATCATAAATATCTTAAAACTGGTTTAATTGGTCATAAATATCTTAAACTTGGTTTAATTGATCATATATATCTTAAACTTGGTTTAATTGATCAAAAATATCTTAAACTTGGTTTAATTGATCATAAATATCTTAAAATTGGTTTAATTGATCATAAATATCTTAAACTTGGTTTAATTGATCATAGATATCTTAAACTTGGTTTAATTGATCATAAATATCTTAAACTTGGTTTAATTGATCATATATCTTAAAATTGGTTTAATTGATCATAGATATCTTAAACTTGGTTTAATTGATCATACATATCTTAAACTTGGTTTAATTGATCATAAATATCCTAAGCTTGGTTTAATTGATCATAAATATCTTAAACTTGGTTTAATTGATCATAAATATCTTAAAATTGGTTTAATTGATCATAAATATCTTAAACTTGGTTTAATTGATCGTACATATCTTAAATTTGGTTTAATTGATCATAGATATCTTAAACTTGGTTTAATTGATCATAAATATCTTAAACTTGGCTTAATTGATCATAAATATCTTTAACTTGGTTTAATTGATCATTAATACTTGCATAAACCATTTGTGTATTTGTTTTTATTTGTATTTATATGTATCAAGCCTAACCTCGTGCACTACTTGACAACCAATGTGGGTTTACAACAACAACAAACGTACAACTATAACACGCTACATGTGAGACAAGGAAGTTCCCGACGCTAATATTGTATTTGTTTAGCTATTACATGTATCCACATTCTACAACACAAGTCAAGTGATATTGTATAATTGCAGTAGGCTAAGCGATGATTAGTGTACTAGTGATACACTTTATATTACAATTATTCACCAAAAATAAATGTAATACTTTAGTACAAATAAATTTACTAAGACAGCCAGCTTCACCCGGATAACGCTAAAATTTAATAATACAATTCTTGAAACTATCGGTTCTTGACCCAAATATCACTGCATTTATTTTATCTAAGTAGATAACTTATTATGTTTCTCAGAATGATAATCAGATATATTATTTCAATTTAAATTAGCAATTTAGAATTTTAAAAGAATAGCACAAAAAAAATATACACATACAAACAGCTACAAAATAAAATGGTGTTATTACTTGGAAATTATATAATGTTGATTTATAATATGTTATTGAGTTATTAAATTTCTCGAAGGTTGATCCTGATGCATTTGCCATCCATCCAAAGTATTTCAAACACTTACCCCTTTAGCTGGCAACTGTCACCAGCCCGCCCTATCTTAGAGAAGCAAATGCACTATGTAATAAATTCATGAAACTACGTTTATTTTTATCTATTTTCTAAAAGGAAATTATATGTGCAAGCGAACAAGAGCCCAAACATTTTGCCGGAAAGAAATCTATGATAACTTCAAAGGATATTTTCCACTCCATGATTGACATAGAAGCTACGTCTTTATTTGCCCTAAGAAGGAAGTCGTGTCATGGTTATTTATGACTGTAAAATTATTATTATTATTATTATTATTATTATTATTAGCACCGCGTCTTACTACCCGTTAGGGTTATACGCACTTACGCTAATGTGTTATGGTAGGGTGATTGTGAGATGAAATGGAGGACCTACAGTTTAACGTGGAATCCGAACCACTGTGGAGGCCTGGCATGACTGTAAAAATCATCCAACGTTGGTTGGGGTCGAACCTGTTAACTTCAAGCACTGAGTGTAGCACTTTATCCCAAAAACATGAAGGATAGTTTATAACATATACATTATAAATATATAATTGTTTTTAGATTAGCGGTGACCTGTCGGTCTAGGGGTAAGGTGTCAGACATCTATGCTGGTGGCCGGGGTTCGATCCCCGGTCCCGGCACAGATTTATCTGATTACCAAACCCTTCCTTCACTTCTGACAAGACATCTTGTGAATGTGGGGAATGCCAGGCCTCCACCGTGGTTCGGATTCCACGTTAAACTGTATGTCCTCCATTTCATATCACAATCACCCTACCATTACACATTAGCGTAAGTGTGTATAACCCGAACGGGTAGTAAGATGCGGTGCTAATAATAATAATAATAATAATAATAATAATAATAATAATAATAATTTTAGATTAGCTATTAACTGTTTTGTGCCTCATGCTGCCCATTACTGGGCCATTGTCGGGTTTATCTGGCTAATTCCGGTCTACTGCAACCTGTATAACCACTTAAAACGTGGGAATGGCACAAAGTCATACCGCCAGTGTTTGTGTCAAACCATTTCGGTTACATTGTTTTAAGGTTCTCGTTTTTTCACAAAGCTCTAACAATAACCACCAACTTGATTAAAGTTTGTAAAATTGCCTTGCTATAATTTTGTGAAAGAAACCGTTACTGTGCTGGTAGTAAGACGTTGTGCACAGTAACACAGTGCGGGTGTTCTAGAAGGAACGTGTTTTGTGCTTCTCTACGCGCTCATATTGGTTGTCTACCCGCCAGGGGCGCGGCATACTATCCCGCCGGGCCAAGGGAGACGATGGCGCGTCAATAACGAGTCCTGGCGTCGTCATGGTAACCGAGCGTCGCTTTGCACCTTGGCACAGTACAAAAAGAGCACGCGGTTTTAACGGAGTGAAGGGGGTAGGGGGTGGGGTGGGGGGGGGGAGGGGGGCATGCCTCCTGACGAGCAAAGTGCGTGTGGTTTATAAACGCGTGAATCACCTCTTCCACGTTCTATGTTTTGTCATAATATACTTTTGTCTATTAAATATTAATAATATATTTACATTTTTATTGTTTAGATAATAAATATAGAAAGTTTAAAACTACCCACCCTAAGAGTATGCTGAGCGTTTCTTTTGCCATATCAGTAAAACAGACTATATATACATTATGTTATATAATTGATGTAAACATACTTTATTTAATCACGACAGAGCAATGCTCTAAGATGGATTTGTTATAAAAATTTATAATTCTACTTTTTTAATATAATATGGAATAAAAATTTTGATCAAACGACGTTAACTATTTATTGGTAAAAATAAGCAAAAATGACAAGTAGTTCATGAATAGTTATAATTATAATGTTTCTTACTATTTTATTATCTTATTTCCCCCACGTTTTTATATCCGTATTGGCTATCCAAACATCACAAGGAATAGTAAGTTAGCCTGTATAAGAAATGTACTTGTAGGACGATATTAAAGCTGTTTGGAGCATACACCCTGACTCATCTCCAGCTGAAGCAGGCCACAGACCACGTCCCAGTTCTTTTATTATTTCTATAGTAATACTTTCAACCCAACTGTAAGAATTAGGCGACCTTGCTTGGTGTTCATTAATAGTCCAACATGAAATGTAAACATAATATACCCATTTGTCTCTAGCCAACAGGTCTTGAAAGGAGCTCCCCCCGTCACGGCTACTGATTCTCTCAAGCCATGAATTGTCCTCATGGGACCAATCACGTGACCTTTCCCCTCTTGCCACATCAACTAGCCACTGCTCGTAGCCATGGCCGAGGCCACACTAACTGACACTAACAACTTTCCTTAACACACACTATCTGCTAGTAATGTTTCATAGCTAGGTGGTTAGAACAGCCAACCCCCATTTAGGAGAGTCACCAAATGTTGTTGAATTAGTTATTAACCTTTATTACATATGTATTTATTCCTCTTATACCAATTATAGTAAAAATATTTACTAGTATATTACTTTGTACCAAGTATTATTAATAATATCTAATGTTAAATTAAATCGTATTTAGTAAGATTACCAAATGTGTTTGACTGTAGATATAGTATCGAATATATATTAAACTAAATAAATATCATGTTATTTTAATATAAAATAACTAAGATATAGAACTATCATACTAAACTCGCACACAAACAATAGCCAGAGTTCCTTACGAACGTACATTTGATGCACCTTTTAGAAAATATAAACGTTTCACCAACATTTATAACATTTACTGGTGACCTGGCGGTCTAGAGGTAAGGTGTCAGACTTCTATGCTGGCGGCCGGGGTTCAATCCTCGGTCCCGGTAAAAATTTATCTGATTACCAAACCCTTCCTTCATCTCTGACAAGACAGCTTGTGAATGTGAGGAATGCCAGGCCTCCACCGTGGTTCGGATTCCACGTTAAACTGTAGGTCCTCCATTTCATCTCACAATCACCCTACCATTACACATTAGCGTAAGTGCGTATAACCCGAACGGGTAGTAAGACGTGGTTCTAATAATAATATAACATTTACTATATTTTGGATGTTAGTTGTATATTTATTGATACTATATACCAAATATGGCTGATACCATTGTACTGTTGGCATTAATAGGCCGTGTATATGTTTCAGAAGCAATAATCAAATCATTGATATGGAGTTATATATATATATATAAGATCCCGTGACGTGTGCGTGGTCTTGGCGGACGGTGACTGACTGACTAGCCTACACATATCAGGAGTACCTTCATTGCTGTATCCCTCAGGCAAACTCTCTCTGATCTATCACATATCCTAGTGCTACAGTTGTCTATGCCCGACAACAAACACACACATCACACACTACACCCCTTAATATTAGAAATACAAATGATAGAACAGTACAAAATAATAGAAAATAGCCAACATACAAACTATAAACTAAGACCTAACCTAATAAATACAATGTAAACATACACTAAACCAAGAATGAACCAAATAAATACAAAGTAAACCTACACTAAAACTAGAATGAACCAAATAAATACAAAGTAAACCTACACTAAAACTAGAATGAACCAAATAAATACAAAGTAAACATACACTAAACCTAGAATGAACCAAATAAATACAAAGTAATACATACACTAAACCTAGAATGAACCAAATAAATACAAAGTAAACCTACACTAAACCTAGAATGAACCAAATAAATACAAAGTAAACCTACACTAAACCTAAAATGAACCAAATAAATGCAAAGTAAACATACACAAAACCTAGAATGAACCAAATAAATACAAAGTAAACCTACACTAAACCTAGAATGAACCAAATAAATGCAAAGTAAACAATCACTAAGCCTAGAATAAACCAAATAAATACAAAGTAAACATACACTAAACCTAGAATGAACCAAATAAATGCAAAGTAAACATACACTAAACCTAGAATGAACCAAATAAATACAAAGTAAACCTAATATACTGAACCTCATAAATACAATGCATACCTAGACCGGCCGGTCGTCTTAAGGATATAATACAATTAGAATAATATTAGCAAAGTGAATTCACCAAACTATGTCAAGTTAGGTGTAGCTTCAAAATGTTAACAGTTTTTAACGGTTCAGTTCAATATAGTCTTCTTTACCTATCCACATTATTACTATTACTATTTCGACGACACTTATTTAACACTTAAGGAAGTCTATAATGTTTTGGGTTTTCTTTTAACTTTTTTTTAGGAAACTTTTGAAATATAATGTCATAGGACTTATTATATATTATGTTACATCTTTTTATACATTAGAAAATTACAAGACCTAAATTATCTAAATAAGGTATATACCTAGTGTGCATAGGGTACTTAAAGTGCCTATTAGATTAGAACTATTATATCCTTCCTATGGGTGTCCCTTGGAACAACCCACCCACTAGTTTCCTTAAGGATTCAGTCAAGGTCAATCAGAGCAGCTACAAAATGTACCCAGCAACCGGAATAATATCATTTTACAGCGAAAAGACCCACAAACAAAATAAAAAATAAGGACATCCCCCTCCCCCCTATGGTGTCGTCATGGTCACCAAATCTGTTAGATCAAGGGGACACGCCATAAGAAAACCAGCGATGATTGAGAGGAGGAAAACCTAATTCTTCTTCTCTGCTGGACTCTTCACTGCCCACAGGGTTTGAGTGGTGAGACGTGGTCTCTGCGACTTGCTAGGTTGGTAAGAGGGTCAATTAGTCACCGGGGTCAAAAGTTGACTAATTACCATAGGTTCTGACTACCTGTAGCTTAACTTAGCCGTCACTCCTTCCACCGCTTTACTCTGGGTGTGAAGCTCGTTCATGAGCCTGTCACCTACCTTACATGACCCTGTCACCTACCTTACATGGCGGTGTCACCTACCTTACATGGCCCTGTCACCTACCTTACATGACCCTGTCACCTACCTTACATGACCCTGTCACCTACCTTACATGGCCCTGTCCCCTACCTTACATGACCCTCTCACCTACCTTACATGGCCCTGTCATCCTACCTTACATGACCCTGTCACCTACCTTACATGACCCTGTCACCTACCTTACATGACCCTGTCACCTACCTTACATGGCCCTGTATAGCTCCCAATGTAGAGTACTAGGTGACAGCTGTTCGTTGCCTAGTAACATTTCAGCTGGAGTAGATCTGTTACTGGTGAGGGTTGCGGAGTTGAACGCCAATTGTAGCCAAGGTAGCTTGGTGTCCCATTTCCTATGAAATTGATGATGATGGGCTATCAAAGTGACTTTAAGGTTTTTAAGGAAACGTTTGACATGGTTCGGATTCGGATAGAATGGAATAGTGGTAAAATGTCTAATACCACCGTAATAGCACATATTTTTGAATAACTGATAGGAGAACTGGCTTCCATTGTCCGACACAATGGAGCAGGGGAAACCGAAGTTCTTGTAAACTTCCTTATTCAGGGCTTTGGCCACAGCTGAGAGTGTTGAGGCCCTCAAGGGGATAAGCCAAACCAACTTGGAGAAAGCATCTAACACAGTCAGTAAACTAACGTTGCACTCACAGGATCTCGTTAAGGGACCATAGAAAATTGTGCAACGTTCGATGATAAAGATCCGTACCTACGATTCTGGGCAGGTTTAAAACGCGAACGAACCTCACATGATCGAACTCTGTCACGTGCGTCCCGTTTCATGCCGGGCCAACACAATTGTCCCTTGACCTTGCCACCGTTCTAGTCCCACTTAGGTGGGCCCCTATTGGTGACGCATGGGCACACTCGAAGAGTACCCGGGTGTTAGAATTGGACACGCACACTTTCCAACCGGACTTTCGTGATGGTTAATGTAATAATATATCATCTTTGATTTTGTAGTTTTGTTTTACCTCACTCTGGGCTAGATCGTTTATTATTTCTAGTAGTTTGGGATCGTCCTGTTGAGTCGTCTTGATGGGTAAGAACAGTTCTGGCAACCCTGCCAGTACTCCTATCAGTGCTTGCTCCTCCAGGAGTGACGCTGGCCCCGCGTGTCTTCCTTGCTCCTCCGGTGGTGACGCTGGCCCCGCGTGTCTTCCTTGCTCCTCCAGTGGTGACGCTGGCCCCGCGTGTCTTCCTTGCTCCTCCAGTGGTGACGGTGGCCCCGCGTGTCTTCCTTGGTCCTCCAGTGGTGACGTTGGCCACACGTGTCTTCCTTGTTCTTCAAACCTCCGTGATAACATGTCCGCTGCCACGTTTTCTTTTCCTGGTATAAGAGTTGGCGAGTACCTCAATACTTGTAGTTGGTCTATCCACCGCGCTCTTTTTCCTGTTTGCCTAGGTCGATTCAATAACCAAGATAACGCGGAGTTGTCAGTTTGAAGCTCAAACTCTGTATTCTCTAAATACTGTCTGGACTTGTTGACTCCAAAAATCATGGCTAACACTTCCAGTTGGAATCTAGCGCGATTCTTCTCTTGTCTGTGTAGCATGCGGCTAGCGTGGGCTACTGGTTGTAATTCCCTTCACACCGTTGGCACAACACTGCTCCTAGCCCCGGAGATGATGCGTCTGTTTGTAGAATAAATGGATTTTGAAAATCCACCATTTTAAATGAAGGAGGTTGAGAAAGTTTATATTTTAACTTTTCGAACGCTTATTAGGCTTGTGACTCCACTGAAATACACCCTTATTTTTCTTTATTTGGTAAAGTGGGAAAGCTACCGATGCGAGATTGGGTATGAGTCTTCCATAAAAATTGATCATCCCTAAAAATGGGGCGAGCTTTCTTGTAGTGTTGGGCGTGGGAAACTCGTGCCATGCAGTTGCGGACACCAGATCTTGAGGATGCTGTACTAACTTCTGTCCAACAGGCAGCACACGTGACGTTGCGTGAGCTACGAACGTATCAACGTCAGAGTTACACGAGGTCGTGCCTCATGAGGGCTACCGCCCATACCATTGGTGGTGGACTTGCGGAAATCGTCGGCTAGAAATGGGTGGTCATTTGAGAAAAACGAGCTATCAGATAAATAACTGATCGCACATTTGTAGCTGAGGATTTCCGCACGTCCATCACAGAACCTGCCTTAAACCCTGGGCACGAGACAATTCCTGGATACCTCAGTAGTAAGAGCATAGACGTACCAAACCAAGGTTCCGGGATTTGATTCACGTGTCTAAGTGACTTTTTTTAAATTCAAAGAACATGGCAGATACGGCTACAAGCGAAATTAACAAGAACAATATCTTTTCTATTTAATTTATCATTAAAACATTGATGTTGTGATGAGTGTACAGACCATCAATTATAGAATTTAACTTTAGCTAAAATATTTGGGTGTATCTACAGGTAGAATAATTAGAGAACCTTCACAAAATATTTATATTTTCATGAAGCACTCGCCAGTTGACAGATTTTGAAGATTCTCTAGTGTTCTGTTGGTGCCTGTTTATAGCGTCGCTCTGACGTGACGTCAACATTTGGTTGGCCCTTTCGATGACGCTATAACCAATCTCGACTGTATATGGTAAGGACACAAATTACTCTAATGTGTTATTAATATATTTGTTGACCTAAATTGTCCTAAAAGCTTATAATTATTTTTTCTTGGCTCACTTTCAGTAAAACTTACTATTGTTTAAGTTACTATTATAAAACTATAAAACGTCGCGCCAGGCCCGTCGCTCTGGATGTTCCACCCCTGCGTAGAGAACACACCCTCTCTCTCTACATCCAACCCGTCGTAATGAAGTATTGATCTCCCCTGTAGCACTGCTTTAATCTCGGTATTATATTTCATTGTTATTCTGAAGCAATGCATTGCCCTCGTCCCTGGTCCACATGCTAATTTCATCCAGAACCTTTCTTTCTACCTTCACAATTCCCAACTAAACTTTCCGATTTAATTACGTCTCCTTCAAAGTTCCATTCTAGTATTCTCCCCACTTTGGTAAATTACATATCCCCGGAACCCCCTGTTTAATGTGAACATTGGGGGGATCTCGATACAAGGGCTCTCCCCAACATTGGACTTTATCCATCAGCCATTTGTTTTTTGACCAAACGAGAAAGAGCAACTATAAATTCACGGTAATGGGAATATTCCTGCATTGGGGGAAAGGGAGCTTTGTGAATAATTTAGGATAAAACCAGTTTATCTGACGAGGATTCGAGCTCTGACCTCATTATTGACTAACTAGATTAAAAATAGCTTGGCATTTAGACCGTACTTACCTTCCGATGTGGATAACTATTTTATTGATTTAAAATTTATCACAAAAATCTACAATTTATTACTAAAATATGTCAAAGTAATGTAAATTTTTCACAAACTATTAAATTCCAAATAACAATATTCTTCTGAACATTTTAAATTTAAAAATGTGACTAGAAGGAATTAGAGGGGGTGAGGGGGAATGGGAGATACAATTTTAAAAAAGTTTTTAGATGAGGGGGGTAATTTAAATTGGTAGATTGGTAATTGCAAGGGGATAATTTTTAATGGAAAAAACTATCTTAAATATTAGTTATTTATAAAAGGGAGGTGATTAAATGGGATCTTTTAAAACTTTCAAATTTAAAGAATAATCAAATTCTGAAATTTCTAGATGATTGAGTTAGTTCAGTTGGCTAAAAGGATCACCTCACACAGTGCAAAGATGTGAACGTTATTAAATTTCAAAATGAAGAATTGGGAAGTGGGGAAGGCGGGTCTCCTGTAAGGTTACATAGCTGTCACAAACACTTATTTTGGGGGGGGGGGTATAAAATTGAAATTCAACATGTAAGTAGATAGTCCACCTTGTATTGAAGTATAGCATCTGAACAAATGAAATGTAAGAATTGAAACCAAGAAATGAAAGAGCTTAAAATGTACGTACAGTTCATGTACACAGCTGATATAGAACAGTATTTTTTATTTGGTATGGACCTAAAACACCATATTAGATAACCTAATCAGTCATAAATCTCAAATTGGGAATGTCGAAACTTAAAAGGAGGGAAGGGAGAGGTAGATATTATACTTTTTGACATGAGAGAAAATTGAAACTGGCCAAGTTAGTGAAAAGTACCTAACCATAAAAGTTGAAAATTTAAGAGGGTGTAAATATCCTAAGCAAAGTCTTCTCGATATGGTGGAAATCCTTGAATTTTAAAGGCAGACTAAAACTGTAAAAAAATAAATCAAAACCAAAACTAATGATATATATTAAAGTGAATCCATTAGCATTACGTATATATAGCTAATGATATATTAAAGTGAATCCATTAGCATTACGTATATATAGCTAAAGATATATTATAACCATATAGGAGCCAAATAACAATTAAAATAAAACAATTCTGGTGACGTAGCTTCGGGACCGTAATTCTTTTTGGTAAATCATGATGCTTTACCTTTAATATATTTCTTTAACAGAGACTACTATTATATCTACCCTCTTTGGTAAACCGTTATGCTCTTTTCTACAACATGTTTCTGTCACAATGTAAATTAACTTTTTTCACCAGTGCGTTTATGATCGTCCTATTTAAATATTGCTTTTTCAATGGATTGTGTTCATTTTAGGACAAGTTAATATTTTCGTTTATCTTTTATGTATTTAATTAAAATTTTAATACTAGTATTTGGTTTGTGATCACCAAAGTTAGCTCAGAATTGTACACGAAGGAACTATCAAAATTGTTGAACGTCCTAATTTGCGGTGAAATAATGCCAACAGAGGGTGTTATGTGGTTAGCACAATTGACCCTCTGGCCTTTTATCTCAGTTTTCTAGACAGGAACTCCCCCTTTTACCCTGCGAGGCGTGGATGCCCCCTTTCTAAACTCATTGCTTCACAGAAACATTTGGCTTTCTATTTACATATGTGATTATTTTGTTGTTAATTATTAGTTTTACCTGTTTCGGTGTCTGCATGCTATAAGTAATTACCATTTCAACAATCCAGACTGCCGATAACGGGGAGATCGTGGTTCAATCCAGGTTGGATGTACTCAGGATGGATTTTTACAAATGGTTTCTTACTTTTATTCACGCAGATTCGGGTTCTATTCCTCATAATTCAACCTTACTCTTCCGTAGCCCATTAGCGTAACTAGTACATAAGCGTACATCCCGAACGAGTAGTAATACGCGGTGGTAAAAAATAAATATAAAAATATTATTTTAGTACTTACTTTTAAATTATATGAACCTAACGACATTTTATCAAAATTGTCTAAAAACCAAATATGAAATTAGTTTTATTGTGTGTCAAGTGATAAGTATCTATAACTGGTATAGTGTTTCAACTGCAAGCTATTTATGCTAGATAAGATTATAAATTATGTAAATATAATGTGCATAGGCTATATATAATGAATACAGATTTATGTATGAATAAAATTTTGGTCGTTTAGTATTGTAAACATTCTCAGTGTCAATAAAATTACTATTTAGTTGGTTTTAAATGGTAATATTGTGTCAATATTTTAGGCCTATCATTATATAAATAGAGTATATTTGATCAAAGTATTTTAACCAATTCCTTGTTTCAATAGATATTAAGTAGGATATTTGGCAATTATTTTATCATAATGTGTTATGCAGCTTATAATCTTAAGCACAAATAAAAAACAATATTAGTGCTAAACAAATCCTATTTAAACGCTAAGTGATACCTAAACACTTTCTGTATTTCAAATTGTGATTTTAGGTGATTTTGAAAGAGTTATAACTTATGTTCTATAATGAGTCAAATTTAAATAACATTGCTGTCTAGTTTTGTATTTTTTAAATTGAGACGTTGAATAAAATTCTCCTATAAATTCTAGTTATTTAAATATATGTTTAAAATGAAAATACATAATAAGCTCTCAGTATAACGGTCCATAGTTCGTTATGATATTGAAACCATGTTCTTCTTGATAAAAAGTGCGACATAAATTAAATTTAGTTCCTCACGTGTCACTTTCATCCTGTCTACCCGTTTAAATGTTGCTATTGAGAAAGGCATTAGGTCCTTTGGAGAATGTTAGACTGACGTATCCTTGGAGCTACAAGTAGGACTGGGGTCAGGACCAACAACGTACGATGTACATCTGCACTATGAGGAGGAGAAACTCATTTTAACAATACCGCCTTCAACACAGCCAGCCGGGCTTAAAGCCCCAACCTGCTCGTAATATAATGTAACAATACCGCCTTCAACACAGCCAGCCGGGCTTAAAGCCCCAACCTGCTCGTAATATAATGCAACAATACCGCCTTCAACACAGCCAGCCGGGCTTAAAGCCCCAACCTGCTCGTAATATAATGCAACAATCTGCCATTGAAAACAATATTAAAAACTGTACTAGAAGCAGCGCAACAACACATATTTAGTTCAGGCAAACAATATTGGTTATAAATAATACCAAAAGTTATCAGATCCAAAACAATGAACAATATAATATTCAAATAATTAAAAAAAAATGTATTACTGCGTCTTACTACCCGTTTGAGATACAAGCATATGTAATAATTACGTTAATGTTCTAGGGAAGACGAGAGGTATATAAATAAAGTGTACCAGCATTTGCGTGGCCAGACTGGACACACATTTAAGGAAAACCACCCTCAGTACATCCGACCAGGATTTAAATCCCGATCTTCCACGACATCGGCAGTGTAGACTACTAAGAGAGCGATGTCTTAAACCATGCAGCCATTGAAATGCTATTAAATGAATAGATTGTTTTTAAATCGAACATATTATGAAATAAATTTTTAATTGATTATAAATATTGGTGACAAATTTTATCCACTGACCATCCAAACAGCGTGCTAAATAAAATAATGGTATAGTAAGCAAGTGTATAGGTATGTAGAGCAAGCTAAGTCCAAATAGAGAATATTTGTTGCGGGTCATCCATAAACCACATAATGTTCTTTTCTTACCTTCTTTACCTCTCCCAGGTGACCTGGCGGTATAGGGGTAAGGTGTCAGACTTCTGTGCTGGCGGCCGGGGTTCAATCCTCGGTCCCGGCACAGATTTTTCTGATTACCAAACCCTTCCTTCACCTCTGACAAGACATCTTGTGAATGTGGGGAATGCCAGGCCTCCACCGTGGTTCGGATTCCACGTTAAACTGTAGGTCCTCCATTTCATCTCACAATCACCTTACCATTACACATTAGCGTAAGTGAGTACAACCCGAACGGGTAGTAAGACGCGGTGCTAATAATAATAATAATAATTTACCTCTACCCCATGTTATACCAAGTAGACATTATAAATCAAGGGATACATATATTAAATATGTACTTGTAACATTGTCGCACTCACACACAGCTCAGTGAGGGCTGCCTATGTCCAAGGCGGTGCAGGGCTGGCAGAACTGGGCTCTGTGGAGGGAGTGTAGTGTTGGGTGGATAGCTGGCCATAATTAACACACTAATTGCACCGCTGCGCTGCTGTTTTACCCACACCACCATTTAACAAACAGAAAAACTTTACTTGACTAAAAACACGGCGAAAACCTATTAGTGAAGCAGTTTTATATTCACTTATTTAATTTTATTCATTAGAAACAAGACACAAAAGCTATGTGTGACGTTTATTAAGGGGTAAACAATGATTTTAATTATTTTAGGGGAGGTACTCTGTCAAGTTCAACATACTGGCAAAAACGATTAAAACTTTCAAAACAAAGCTTTTAAAAGATTGTTAGCTACCTTTGATGACTCAGATGTAGGACAAAATGATATTTTAATATGATTCAAACTTATCAAAAAAATTTATGAATCCTACTTAATAAAACGTAAACTAGATTTTCATGTTAATATTTCAGTTTGATAAAAATGTTGTTTTCATATTGTGTGCATTTAGATTATCTATAAATTTCGATGCATTTTTTATTAGCTTAGTTGTGATCTGAGCCATTGATAACACTTCTTACCAAATATAATTTTATAAATAATAGTAATAATAATAATGGTATTAACAGATATATAAAACTTCAGTTGTCGATGAAGGTTTTAGAGTTCTTAACTTACATCACCTAACCCTCCCTTGAAGCGTCAACCTGGAAAACCTCTGTATATTTCTTTGCCCAATTTGATTCCTAGGCATATACGAGAAAATATGATATGATTATGTTTTGAAAAATCTGTAAAGAATCTGTTTACAAGAGGAAGATGGTTTGAAAATAGAGGAACTATGTCTAAGAGCACGAGATAAAGAGTCTGTTTGGCTCTTGTGGCAGACAACGAAGAGCCTTATGTGACTCTCCCACCATAGATTACCTAAAATGGTATCTGCACTTTAATTTTAACAGGGAGAAATATTACGTTTTTGCCAAACATTTATAGGCAGTAGATTATTTATGGACAACAGAACAAATCTGTTTACTTTTTATTAGCACGTCCTACCACCTGATGGAGTTCACCAAAATGTCACAGGGGTTTGTCCTTCTAAAAACTAGTGGAATGGATAAACATGGTAGTACTAAAAATATTGTATCATCAAGCAATGGGTTCCATTGTCTCACAACGAGGGTAAGAATCCAGGACTGCTAACATTGGGCTGGAATGTTAGACTTGCAAGAATATTACAATATTGTATTATCATGCAATGGGTTCCATTGTCTCACAACGAGGGTAAGAATCCAGGACTGCTAACATTGGGCTGGAATGTTAGACTTGCAAGAATATTACTCAAGCAATGGGTTCCATTGTCTCACAACGAGGGTAAGAATCCAGGACTGCTAACATTGGGCTGGAATGTTAGACTTGCAAGAATATAACAATATTTAAGAAAAGGGAAGGATTCGGATCAGCCCACAGTTGATATATTAATCCAGTCACGTGACGTAATATTAGAGTGGCTGTATTGTCGAGCATGTCTCAAAAAATTTCAAAATTGATCTAGTTGATGTAATATTTCCAAGATTGACAAAAAGCTTTGATTATGATTTACATGAATCTGTCTACCTGAACTTTCAATTAATCTACCTGGCTAAGCAAACCCAATCTTACTTTTCACATTGAACTACCTCTATCGTCTTACAGAACGTCACATCACAGGTATGATGCGGCATACATGCATATCTTCATGGATCCCTACCCTCTTCCCTTTGTTTGGATAATACAGTTAGAAGTGCTGAAAGTTTGGTGCTGTGCTTGAATTAACTGATCTTGAAGTGAAGTTGAAGAGATAACTAAGGTTTAGAAGGTGGTTTTACATAAACCTTTAGATTGGAAGGTGTGGACACAACCAGTATTAACGTATTAAAATGCCTTCCCCTTCCATCACACAGTTTTATTTACAAAGGATGCCATGTCTAACTGGCTAGCTCCTATACTCGTATATAGATATAGATATAGTTGCTGCTGGAAACCAGTCTAACCTGAAGACACCAACAGCAGGACCAGACAGACACTGTGTATTAAAGTCTCATATTGGGAGTATTTGTAAGCACGAGTCCTAAATATTATTATTATTACTCTATTTAAGGTGACATGTGTATTTACCTTTATAGCCACAGCCCTGCCATGTATAGTCACAGCCCTGCCTTGTATAGCTACAGCCCTGCCATGTATAGCCACAGCCCTGCCATATATAGCTACAGCCCTGCCATGTATAGCTACAGACCTGCCTTGTATAGCCACAGCCCTGCCTAGTATAGCTACAGCCCTAACTAGTATAGCCACAGCCCTGCCTTGTATAGCTACAGCCCTGCCATGTATAGCTACAGCCCTGCCATGTATAG
>CABFVX010008399.1:7490-24452 GCA_902151425.1 Timema shepardi | reverse complement strand
CACATTCACAAGATGTCTTGTCAGAGGTGAAGGAAGGGTTTGGTAATCAGATAAATCTGTACCGGGACCAAGGATTGAACCCCGGCTGCCAGCATAGAAATCTGACACCTTACCCCTAGACCACCAGGTCACCATATTTAGTATCGATATTTGTATATTTAGTATCGATACTTGTATATTTAGTGTCGCTACTTGTATATTTAGTGTCACTACTTGTATATTTAGTGTCGCTACTTGTATATTTAGTGTCGCTACTTGTATATTTAGTGTCGCTACTTGTATATTTAGTGTCGCTACTTGTATATTTAGTGCCGGGTTTTTGATCGCAAAAAAAAAATCAAACTCGATATTTTGATTGATGTCAACGTTTTATCTCCTCTTGAACCCAAAAAAAAAGTATTTAAAAGGCCATCTGTTCTTTATTTGGACTAGAGCTGAAAACATTTCACCAATCCGGATAAAACTTGGTATCTAGGTTTTTCAAAAGGTTCCCCCTAGATCTTTACGGTATTATGTATCCAACCCTAATATTAAGGGTAGTTTACTTATGGATCTAGGAGGAAAAAAAATATAGTTACTCATACTCTGTTTTAACGATTTTGATTAAATTTCGTATCTAGATTCTGTTTAACATAAGAAACCAAATTTCACTTCTTATTTTCACATGAAAATTACTTTTGGGGGTAATTTCAATAAGAGGAAGTTTCCAATTTTGATCACAGCTCCGCAAATCTTTTGAGATATAAAATCTCTTAGCGTTGCAAAGGTCGACTACAGAGGGTCTTGAGGTAAAGCGATTGCCTTAGTACCCGATTTTCGTGAGTTCAACCCCAGTTGAGGTCGATGAATATATCTTGAGCGATAAAAAATTCACAGCACATCTTCCTTCGGAGTAGATGTAAAGCCGTCACGTCGGTCCCATGTCAATAGTAGAATATTAAAGAACCCTGGAAGCTATGTGAAAATACGATTACTGCCATAATTGGTCACTCCTTTAGCTCTTGCTCATAGAAATTCTCGTGTTTCGATATAATCAGTCAGTTTTGAAAGTGCACTTTAAATGTATCAGATTTTTTTTATTCAAGGAGGTAGTAAAACTTTTTAAAAAAATACTTTAGTTGCTATTTATTTT
Organism: Timema shepardi; assembly: GCA_902151425.1. NCBI lineage: Eukaryota > Metazoa > Arthropoda > Insecta > Phasmatodea > Timematidae > Timema > Timema shepardi. The sequence goes on along the minus strand of CABFVX010008399.1, from coordinate 23,320 downwards.
TATTGAAATTTGTCAACAAATTTGAATTGAAAGCTTCTTATTTGAGGTGTATCCATCTTGTACGCTTTCAATGTTTTCCTTAACAAATCAACCTCGACATTTTCATACGAATCGAGGAAAAACTTTTTTTTATTAGACTACGCGAATAAATCCAATATAAACTTGAATCTCTCTTTCCAAAAAAGAATGAACTGTTGTCACATTCAAACTTAACGATGGGAACTTTATCGGTGTTGAGCCTTCCGGTTGATGGATGAGCCAGGGTGTAATGAAGTGTATACCGTCTCAGTTAGGTAGCAAGGAGTGGACGGGGCGTGGGGGGAAGGAGGGGGAGGTCCGCAGCGGGTATCATCGGTCAAGACGGTGTCATAGAAGTGTCATTTAAAGGGGAAAAATCTAAACTAAAGAGCCGAAAAAAGATATTTATAATAGTTAAGAAATTATTATCAATTATTTTAGTATGTTTGTAAAGTATTCACTTTAAATTATTAAAATATAAGTAAGGTACCAATTTGAAAATCACGCCAAATTTACGTCCGCCAGTATCGGTAGATGACAACTCCAGATTTCTAAGCGTTCATTAACAAATGTTAATAAATCATAAAAAATAATAATAATTATAATATTATTATTAGCACCGCGTCTTACTACCCGTTCAGGTTACACGCACTTACGCTAATGTATAATGGTAGGGTGATTGTGAGATGAAATGGAGGACCTATAGTTTAACGTGGGATCCAAACCACGGTGGAGGCCTGGCACTCCTCACATTCACAAGATGTCTTGTCAGAGGTGAAGGAAGGGTTTGGTAATCAGATAAATCTGTGCCGTGAGACCGAGGTTTTAATCTCGGTTGGGTGTACTGAGGTTGATTCATTACCACTTTCCCTCCCCACAAATAGGGTACAATTCATATATAATCACCTCCCTAAAACCTAAAGTAATTAGTATAATTCGTACATAGGTGTATACGTAACCCAAACAGATAGTAATACGCGATCATAAAACAAAATCACTAATAATATTTTATTTTAAATTTGTGCTTAAATTGTCTATTATAAGGCGTCACTTTCTCAATAGACTGGATTGGTATATAATGGGTAACCAGAGGTTAGAATTCTGATCGGGGGAATTGAGGGTGATTTTCCTAAATGTTTTTTCCACTCTCCTTCCTCGCAAATTCCGGTACACTTCCTCTAAATTCAGTCTTACTAATTTCTGACACACTAGCGTAACTATTATACAAACGTATATTCCGAGCGGGTGTTACGATGAAATTCTAAAACAAAAAAACTTTTCACCAAAGTAAAGGGTTTTATTCCGGACCCCAACCCAGCCCGGGGTAGAAATCAGGAGCGCCCCGTGCGGTCCCCAGAGCAAGCGAGCTATGACCGCATCACTTCACTAAGCCAAGGGGGGGGAAGGGGACGTCTAGTACCACTGGTACGATGTGACAGTTTAATGGCCGAAGTAGAGGGTCTACATTCCCCGAGAGAGTTGCTTGTCCTACCAGGGAGTAATTAGTAACATCCCCCACCCCCCACTACTATAACCCTCTTTTACTCTCTTCCTCAATTACCTCAACCTGTCCACTCAGTAGAGGATACATTGAACTAAAAACTTTTATTGATTTACATCCATTAGTGTTTCCGTCCGATGGTCCTGGTCAGTTTATTTTTTTATTCAAGCTTGCTAGGTCTGTCGTAGCTTAATTTGTCTTATAATCTAACTTAAGACTAGAACAGGCACAACAACCAGTCCCCCCGGGCCATTAATTTATCAATTTGAAAGGGTAAGCCCATATTTCACCAATGATACATTTTTCAGCAATAAAGGGAATCGAACCAGGGACTCTTATCTCAGTAGACCGACACACTAAGGTGTCGGTTTGATAAAAAAAAAACTGAACGTAGAATACCACCAATTGCCTCATAGGACTGGTTTAATTTTATAAAATCTATGAATCATAAATTATTATTATTATTATTAATATTATTATTATTATCACCGCGTCTTACTACCCGTTCGGGTTATACGCACATACGTTAATGTGTAATGGTAGGGTGATTGTGAGATGAAATGGAGGACCTACAGTTTAACGTGGGATCCGAACCACGGTGGAGGCCTGGCATTCCCCACATTCACAAGATGTCTTGTCAGAGGNTTACTATTATTAGCACCGCGTCTTACTACCCGTTCGGGTTATACGCACTTACGCTAATGTGTAATGGTAGGGTGATTGTGAGATGAAATGGAGGACCTACAGTTTAACGTGGGATCCGAACCACGGTGGAGGCCTGGCATTCCCCACATTCACAAGATGTCTTGTCAGAGGTGAAGGAAGGGTTTGGTAATCAGATAAATCTGTGCCGGGACCTAGGATTGAACCCCGGCCGCCAGCATAGAAGTCTGACACCTTACCCCTAGACCACCAGGTCACCGAATCATAAATAAATAAAATATTGTGATATAGATGTGGAGATATTATTAATCCCTCCCCCCCTTGTTATTTTTCAGTGTGTTTAAAAAGAGGGCTTTTATTCATTATACGCCCATGTACTAGTTACGACAAGGGTTCTCAAACTGTGCGTCGGCGGTCTTGGTCCGGAGCGTCGCGTCGCGTCGCGTCGCGGCTATAAGAAAACACTAAAACTTATCATCTACTGTGAAAGGCAACATAGAAATCTTCAATACGTGTTCTCGTACATATTTTTAATTTTATTATTACTATTATTATTATTATTATTATTATTATTATTTAGCAGCGCGTCTTACTACCCGTTCGGGTTATACGCTTTAAGTACTAAATACGCTAATAAATTAGTAATTAGGAAAGTTGAATTAGAGGAAGTGAACCCGCATTTACGTGGAGGGAGAGTGTAAAAACCATTTAGGAAAAACCATCCTCAGTTCACCCAACTTAGGTTCAAACCTCGATCTCCCCGTCCTCAGAAGTCGAGCTCGACACGACTAGGGCGTTAGCCAACTACGCCACCGAGGCGGGTCATGTTTTAAAGAATGGTATAAACCATACAAGAAAACACATATTATTTTGTAATATAAATGACTCTCTTTTTTTTAATGCCACCATGGGTAAAAAGGGACGTCTCACGGAAGAAATCTGACACATGAAGGTAGGCCCAGGTGTTATACATTTTGGGGATCCCAACACTTCGGTGGCCAATAGGTCTAAGGAATCACGTCATTAGGGTTCGAATACTGGTCGGGTGTTCTGAGGGCAGATTTTTCCAAATATTTTTTTCCATTCTCCTTCCCACGCAAATGGAGGTACATTTCCTTTATATTAATACTATCTCATATCTAACAAATGAGAGTAACTAGTACACATGTGTATACCCTACAGCCCAAATGATCAATGAGATGCGCTGTTAAAAAAAAAGGGGGCTTAAAGAATTAAATATATTATATATATTTTTTAAATATTTTTAGCACTGTGTCTCAATACTCTTTCGGGCTATACGCTTATGTACTAATTGTACTAATGGTTCAAGGATTAGTTAGGCTTAATTGAGAGAAAATGCGCCTGCATTTGCTTGAAGGGAAAGTGCGGAAAACCATTAAGGGGAAAACACCCTCAGTGCACCCGACCGGAATCAAACCCTGTTCTCCTCGTCTTCGGCAGTCTAGTCCAATACGAGATTAGCGCGTTAGACCACGCGGCCACCTAAGCGGGCTTAGATATAATTATTATATGTGTGTTTTCGTCCTGTTACCCTGTTGGTAGACCTACTATCTGTGTCTACGTCTTACTACCCATTCCTATTATCCGTACCTTACAACTCTAATGAAGTAGATGTGTGGAAGATAGCATTTTAGAGTAGATGTACCCTCATTTGCATGGAAGGAGAATATAAAACCATTTAAAACTAATCAGACCCGCTTCAGTGGCCGTTTGGTCTAAGACGTCACTGTCACAATATGTCAGACTACCGATTAAAGGGAGATTATGGTTAAATCCTGATCGGGTGAATTGAGGGTGGTTTTTTCCTTTTAAAGGTTCCCCATTTTCTGGACACGCAAATGTGGGTTCACTTCCTCTAAGTGCAACCTTCCTCGTCTCCTTAACCTATTAGAGTAGTTAATACATGAGCGTATAACATGTATGGGTGATAAGACGTGATGTTAAAAAATAAACACGCTCATTGAGACCCGGCTGGGATTCAAACCCCTATCCCACCGTCACTGGAAAAACCAGACAACTTAGTTCGATGTATATTTCGCGTGGCTGGTCGATGTATATTTCGCGTGCCCACTTGTGCGGGCTACAAAAAAGTAAGTTGAGTAACGTTTTTAAAATGTCAGATATGGGGATTGTACTATATATGCTACCGTTAAAATAATAAATTAGTTATTATGCATAATGACCGGTTATTTTCCAAAGTAACCGATATTACTGGTTAATGTGATTAAATACGTGCAATTTATTATTTTAAAACCGACTATTTTAGATAATAAAACTTGTTTGGCTGAAGTGATACATTATAATACTCTGAAGGTTAGGTTAGGTTAGGTTAGGCTAAACAAACAGTTATCAAGATAATACCATACGTCCACATTCAATATAAGATTGACCTCGATTGATAAGCACAACAGATTCAGACAGGAAATCAAACATGTTCAAACTTGCATAGACGTGAGAGTTATCACGTTAAGCATACATAATACATAGTAACATGTTAATGTGAATAATTTGACGACAACATGAAAATGTAGGGTCTATCACATTCACCAAAACTTTTAGTTATATTATTATAATAATAAAAGGACGTTTTGTATGTGTGTGTGGGGGGGGGGTGTTTGTTTGTGTGCGATGCCCATCCAAATCACCGACAAGCAGAGATCTGAAATTTTTAACATAGGTGGACCTCGAGGCCGGATTTTTAGATTTTTAATTAACTTTTAATTGGGTTTAGAATTACGTTTCAGAGATAACTGTGATAGAAAAAATATGACGTATACTCCTCTGGAAAATAAATGGTATGGAACTCCGCACGGACTCTCTCGCTCTATTGTTTAAAAATGTAGATATTTACTCAAAACTAGTAATATATGTGAAACGAAATAATATACTCTAGCAAACCCAAACATAAATTGCACTATACTTATGTAAAATATTTTTTGAATCCCCGTTTTAAATTTTATAATTTTATTTTTTTAAGAGTTAATGTCCTCATTTGTATGTTTGGACCGATAAAAAAAAAAGATCAATATTGGGTCCACAAGGGTCAACACTTCGTATTAAAATTTCAAATTCCGGTTAAAATTTTCGATATTTTATTAGGTGTTGCAAATCTTCATAGCATCGCATTGCTATTAAATTCCTCATTTATAAATGTTGACCAATAAAAAATGTAAATATTGACTATTGAGTTTAAAATGGAGATAGATCATTGTTGTACAAACATTTCTTCTAAGAGGTTTAAGAAAAAATAACAAACTTTTTGAGAGATTTACTTATATTTAATTACTTTATGGCATTGGATAATTATTGAGTCAAAATTTAAGTAGTATCTCTTTACAACTAAAGGTCACAAAATTGTATTAATATATTTGCCAATATTTCAAAAACTGTTGGTTTTATACAAATATATATCATATAAAAGGTTTTTTTTAATCTTTAATAGTACTACAGTTTTGCAATGATAAGTTATTCAGTATCTCAAATGTTTGTGAAGATAAGGAAATTTCAGCTTCTGTAAAGTACCATAAAATTCAATTTCATGGGAAAATTAGAATGGCCATTTTATTTATAATATTAATCAAAGCCTAAATACGAATTTTAATCAAAATCGTTTGAGCCAATTTTGAGAAAATCGATTTTTCTCTTTTTGCCCTTTCTTAAACTACTCTTAATTTAAGTTTAAACAGACACACAGACAGACGGCATTGCAAAGACCACTTTTTAGGGTTCGGGGGTCATGATCCGTCGACATCCATCAACATTTCAGGTTACCGTATTTTTTTTTACGGTCGCAATACCTTACCTATTGTATTAGAAAAGTTAAAAAATATAAATATTTGCGTATAGCTTGAAAATTATTGGTTTTATAAAAAATATGCTTCAATTAAAATATTTTTATTATAAATATATTTATATATTTATAATGATAAGTCATTTAATATCTCAAATAGTTTCGGAGATACGATTTTTTTTTAATTCACGCATCAGACCGGAGCCCTTAAAGTCATTTTGTCAAAATATTGAGAGTAGCCATTTTGTTTGGAATATTTATAAATGTTTAGAAATGAAAATTAATCAAAATCGTTAGAGCCGATTTTGAGAAAATCGACTTTTTTTTTTTGCCCGTCAGTAAACTACCCATAATTTTAAGGTTAGATATCCAATTCCAAAAACCCCTCGGGGCAACCCTATGAAAACCCTCGATATCAATTTTTAGCCTGATCGGTAAAAAAAAGTATAGGCTCTAGTTGGAGGTATAGACAGACAGACAGCGACAAGGAGAAAACAGAGTAAGACAACACGTTTCAGACGATTTCAAAATCAAATCTAAAAAATAAATGTTTTAAATTCTCATGGAAAATCGGGCACCATTGGGGCGGAGGGAGGCTTATATAATTCTTATACCATATTGGGTCACGGGCAACGCCGTGTGGGATATATATATATATATATCTCACATACATATACACACACACACACACACACACACATATATATATATATATATATATATATCACTCTGAAGCTCTGCATGAGATCAAGGGGAAAGGAATCAAAGGGAAGCACTCTGGTTTCGTTGAAAATGTTTTATTTTGTAAATATTATACCTTCCTTTGAAGTTTGAAACCCTTTTTTTTTAAAAAAAAAGGTAAATGTAAAGAAAATTGTATCGCGTTCTTTATTTTTGTTGTTCGCTTCCGTAAAATATAGTCTTCCTAAAGTTATATGTTTAGCTTCGGCATGTTTTATTTATATACTATATTGGAATAGGTCAACTGGATGAGTCACATTATGAGAAGAAATTGCTTTATTGAAAGACGTCGTAGAAGACATGATAAAAGTGGGCCAGGAAATATACGAATGTAAATGATGGATGACCCCAAACAAGGAAACAAAATGAAGTTCCAGGATATGAAAAAAACTACTGATAGGACATGCGGGAGGAATCGATTGGGACAAGGTAACGGACCTGTCGAAAGACAGAACACTTAACACTGGCGGATCGTAGCTAAAATAAGTGGGGGTGCTGCTCCAGAACATGTTTAGCCTTTGTTTTAAAATTGTGTAAAAGGTAAAAAGAAAATTTATTCAAGAACTTGATAAAATCTTAGCAAAACAAACAAACTTTTTTTACTCACTTTAACTTAAATTGTTACAGTTCAAGCTTGATCTATTCATTTAAAAATGAAATCCATTCTTCTTGTTTTAATTTGTGCAAAAAGTTCAATGATTTTCTCCTTGATCTCTGGATGAAAATTAAGGAAATTTATCTCCACTGAAAATACTGCAAGCGAATTTAGTCTTTCTGTTAAATAAAGGAACCGAAAAAAAATGAATCAAATAAAATATCTGGAAGAAGAATAATAATCTAATTCTACACTCTTCTACATTTTATCACATTCAAGAATATGGTACACGGTTTTTAAGTGCAACACACGCTGAGTAAAAAAAAATCCTTCCACCATCACGCCAGAGCCGGCACTGTGAGAGCAACAGTGCTCTCTCTACCTGGCAGTCCCACCTTCCTCCCCACCCCTCTCCTATGTGCGCATGCGTACAACAGTCAAACACCACGTTGCTTGCACTGTGAAGCGCACAGTTCCATACAAAGATTTTTTGTATATTTTTCATAAACTGGGGGATGGCTACTGAAGTACTGACATTAAGCTTAAGGAATATATATTGTACTACAAAAATAATAAATAAAGAATTAAAGAAAAACGAACTCATTATATTAAATGTTAACAATAATATCAAGTGGAAATAGGGGGTGCTGCAGTTCCGCAGTGCCTATACACGAGCCGCCACTGACACTTAATAATAATAGTATCTAAAATAATATAATAAAGGCTTCCATCCATTGGTTGGAAAATTTATCAAAGACTCACGAAAATAGTCTACGTGGGTCTTTACTGTAAGACTCACGAAATAGTGGATTTCTGGTGATAAGGAATTATCGAAGTTCAAATCTCGGTCGGGTGCGTACGTAGAAGTTTTACACGTAGGGGTGGTTTTCCTTCTTCCCTTTTACAAGCTAATGCGCGTGCATCCCCTTAAATCCAACCCACTCATCTCCCCGTCTTAGATTGATTCGTCTACCAAATAGCCTTAGGTCAAACTTATAAACGAAAATAAATAAATAAGTACATATTTACAAATATACAAAAAATTTGATATTTTACTCTTCATCCACAGATAACAAAAATATCCAAATTTATATTTCAAAAATTTAAGTATGTTGCTATCCTGTGACGTAGCAGTAAGTTAATATATGACGTCACATGGTATTGTATTTACTATGTACTCAGCGGATTTAAATATGGATTTGAAGAGTTGAAAAAAAAAATCATAAAATCAAACTAAGTCTTACATTGTCAGAAAATTATTTTTGCTACCATACGGGGGCAATCCAAAAAAACCTAATGATAACAAAATCGGGGGATACAGTTTGGCGTTGTAGTTTCGAATCTATCTATCCTCTACATCCAAAATTAAATTATACCACTGGATAGCTAAAGGATCAAAGAATTTATTACGATACGCGAGAACAGTGACGCATCACGCGTGGTGGAGGGGGAAGCGCCGCCATTTTGAGGTTATTTTGCTGCGTATCGAGATTTGCAATGAATATAACTTTTGATTCGGAGAAGCTACGATGTTCGTTTAGGATTTAATCATCAGCTGTCGTCAAAATCTATCGATTGTATATAAAACATTAGTTTAAAGTAGTTACAGTGAATATAATAATGTGTTAGAATACCAGAAATCTCGATGTATCTTGTATGGCATTTGTGTCGTACTTTTCGTATCACAGACCTATAATTAATAAAGTTATATTGTAGCACAATAATTATTTGTTTCCTTGCTTTTATCCTAAATACATAAATAAAAATATTTTATTTAAAAAAATATATAACCCGTTACATAAACGTATTCACGTACAACACACGGCCGTGTCCATGACACAGCCACACCCCATTTTTTATATTGAAGTAGCTTTTTTTTTGCAGGCGTGTTTTTTTAATCATCTACAATTAAGGTTTATTTACTATAATGTCCAATAGGATTCTTTCTGCCAGGATGTAGATTATAAAAGTCCTTGGAAGTAAATATCTATTCAGAATAGGAAACAAGGGAAATGTTATTTTGACATTTAAGTCCATGTTGTACAAGTGTTTCAATAATAGAGTGGGTGTTTATACTCGTCATAGGAAGAGTGGAAGTGCTATCAGCAGAGAAAGAAGAGGCCTTGCAGGAGGAACTGCTTTGTTTATATTTATATTTCGTAGATTGACCTCTAAGTGTGATAGTGCTTAAAGTTATTAGGTACGTCAAGTTAATATGCAACCTGCTTCGAAAAATAGATTTAAAATCATAAAATAGTCAACACTGTTAATCATAATATAATTTTATCACACAGTTAGATTATATTTTTGAGTCAATTTTACTTTATAGACATGTAAAGTAGCCATTTGTTTTAAGATTATTTTTAAATCAGAATTTCTATAACTTTTCCATGCTTTTCTTAATATGAACTTGACCTAATAATTAGCTATCTGTGGTTATGACGTCATCTAATATATAATTTAGTGTAACCAAAATCATCTTCATTGATCATAATCGGTAACTTTAAAATAAAATTAAATAATTTAATATGCAAATGTAGATTTTATCTCTTCCGTAATTTTTTATAGAAAGACAGGTACATAATTATATGAGTAAAGATCGAATCCAAGGAATAAATATAAATTGTATTACCTGCTCTATGACATTAGAAATTAGAAAGTTCGCTGTCGCACTTACAAAGGTACGTCACCTATCCCTTTCTTGGTCTAGTTCTATCCAGTCCACCTCATTACACCCTATCCCTTTCTTGGTCTAGTTCTATCCAGTCCACCTCATTACACCCTATCCCTTTATTGGTCTAGTTCTATCCAGTCCACTTCATTACACCATATCTCTATCTTGATCTATTCCTATCTAGTTCACCTTATTACACCCTATCCCTATCTTGAGCTAGCTCTATCCAGTCTACCTCAACACACTATTTATTTCAGGTCCATTCCTAAGTTATCCTCCAATCTTCGTCTCTGTCTTCACAATGGTCTCTTCCCATTAGGTTTGCCAGTCAGTATCCTGAGCTTGGTTCTAGATTCTTCCATTCTTGTTGAATGTCCTGTCCACAGTAATCTACTCTGTGAGACTTGTTTATCCTAACAATGTCTTGTGATTAGTATAGGATATGTAACTTATTATTATGTAAACTCCTCCAATCTCCAGTAGCCTCATCCCTTTTTGGACCAAATATCTTCCTGAGCGCCTTATTTTCGAAAACCCTAAAAACAAATCATGTAAGGTAACAGACCATGTTTCACACCCATAGAGAACAAATGATAAAACAATTATTTTGAATATTTTTTAGGTTTATATTCCTTGAAATCTGGATTAATGGATGACAAAAAAAAATAAGCAAAATTGAAGTATAGAAACGACAGGTTATCACGGAACCTTTGGTAAGTCCTTAATTCAATCGGGTCACAAGGAAGGGCTGCCAACCCCTGGCCCTGCAGAATACAACGAACCACTCCGTGTCGAGTGATCAAAGTGAAAACAAATGAAAGCAATTAAACGAAGTGTCGTATCTCGGAGGAGACGGTTTGTTCTTGATTTAATCTCGTCAAGTGTTTTGTTTCTGCCCCTTGATTTCGTTTCAATTTGAATTTGGAGCTACCTCCTTCACTGAATCTTCAGTAACATCGGATTACTCGCTCTTTGGTGGTCAAGCGGTCTAAGGCGTCGTTCTTGCAATGGATAGAACTGAAAATTATGGAGATCCTGGTTAAGTTTAAATTTTGTCACCGCGTCTTACTACCCGTTCAGGTTATACTATTACGTACTAATTACGCAAATTTTTAAGGGATTAGGGAGGCTGTATGTATAGTATGTGTACCCGCATTTACGTTGAAGTAGAGTTGAAAACCATTTTTGGAAAAACAATCACTTTTATTACACACGACCGAGATTCGAACTTCAAACTCTCCACCATCGGCATTCTAATATACTAAAAGAGTAGCGCTTTAGGCCACGTGGTCACCGAGGCGAGTCATCTAGTCTTATGAGAGTGGGATAGATGGTTTCACACTCTCCCTCCACGCAAATGTGAGTACACCTCCTCTAATTTCGAACTTTCTCTTCCCAAACACATTAGTGTAATTAGTACAACCCGAATGGGTAGTAAGACACGGTGACAAACAGTATTTAATCACAAACGAGAGTCCAAGGTATTTGAACCAACATAGATGGTTATGTGGTCTAAAACGTCAGTCTCTCGTGATGTAATGGACTTCCGGTAGTGAGAGAGGTAGAGGTTCGAATCCCAGCTTGGTGTACGGGTGACGGGACCTCATAAACTGTCTCCAGCTCTCCCGCCACGCAAATGCGGGAACATGAACAGGGAGAAGGGGTTAATCCTAACTAATAATTATATTATCATCACACGTCTTACTACCCATTCGGGCTGGACGCATGTGTACTAATGACTCTAATGTGTTAGGAAAGAGGAAGATTGAATTTAATGGACGTGTACCATAATTTGCACGTATTAATATTGAAAAAATAATATAAAATAAAAAAAGCACCCTATTTTCATCTAACCGGAATTTGAACCCCAATCTTCCCGTATTTGGCAGTCCAGCCTATTGTGAAAATGACACCTTAGACCAATTGTTCCCAAATTTGGGGGTCCCCGGTCTTGGTCCAAAGCGTCGCGGATAAAAGTAAAAAAGTAAAACTTATAATGTATAGTCTCGTTTTTAAATGTTTGTGAAAAAGTGAATCTGAAATTATAAAATACAGGATGAGATGTTTCGCCATTATGAACAAGCAATACACATGAGATCATGGTTAACCAAAATATGTCTACTCTATTCCTTCTGGCTCAGTTGTGTAATTTTGTTCTAATTTTGTAATTTTTACATTTAAAAGAATACAAGATACTAATGTAAATGACAGTTTTCTTTGCTGCCAAATCTAATTTGGGCAAATTTTCTTAAATATTGTGTACAGGGGCGTCCCACGGAAAATCTGACACGTGAAGGACGGCAGGCACGGTCTCAAAATTTTGGGAACCCCTGCCTTAGAACATTCGGTCACCAGAGCAGGGTTTAAATTAATTATCTGTTTAAACAAAATACGTCTGTTTCGATATTAAACATTAACTTAAAACATCGTTCCATTTCCTCTAAAACTGGTTACTTCCATTTACTTTCATTTTGACGACTGGGGTGGATTTTGCTTCAGAGAACTAATTAAATCCCTTTTTGTGGACTCTAAATTGTTACTAATGGTTAATTAATTACTGATAAAAAGAGCTAATGGTAACGGGGGTATAAAAGATGACGAGGATTGAGTGGGGGGAACCAAAATTGAAAGCTTTTAAGTATTTGTTCAATCCAGCGTCTGCTAACTTCTTTTCAGAGCTTAATTCTGTTACATATATAATAAGGATCTATTTTTATAAATTATTAGGCCAACCACCTGCCTTTGCTTTATTATTTACTGTTAATTTTAACAAATAGTTTGTTTATGGCTTATTCTAGAGCAGGCTTGAACTAATTATTTTGGCTGAAGGGTCGCATTGAGAATTTAAATATCAGAAAGAGCCGCCAAAAAAATACAATTTTTTGTAAGATGGAATGTACTTGCTATCAAATAATTTAAAGAAAATGTTATAAACAACAAAAAAAGGAATATGATGTTTAAAAATAAGTATGTGATCCTCCAATAAAACACAACTTAAAGAAATGAACGGAACTTTTCCATATCTTTCATCATTTCTTTAATATCAGGTATACATTTAGTTGTTGAGATTCTTAAAACTGCTTATAAATGTTATTATTATTATTAGTAGTATTATTATTAGCGCCGCGTCTTACTACCCGTTCGGGTTATACGCACTTACGCTAATGTGTAATGGTAGGGTGATTGTGAGATTATGAAATGGAGGACCTACAGTTTAACGTGGAATCCGAACCACGGTGGAGGCCTGGCATTCCCCACATTCACAAGATGTATTGTCAGGGGGGAAGGAAGGGTTTGGTAATAAGTTAAATCCTTGCCGCGACCGAGGATTGAACCCCGGTCGCCCGCACAGAAGTCTGACACCTTACTCCTAGACCGCTAGGTCACCATTCTTATAAATGTTAACCGGGGTGTTGAATAGAAATCGTATAGTCTTCCATATTAATACATTAATTTTTTTAACTCTCGTATTTTTAGCAGAATTTATTTTTTTCGTGGATAAATAGTTATAGCAGCATAAAATTACGTAATGGGTCACATGCAAGTTACCCAGGGCTAGTTTGAATTCTAAACGATACTGATGAGGAAGTTGGTTTAGAGAAATTACACTCGTGTCTGCGTAGAGAGAGGATTAGAGAACAATCATCCACAGAAAAATTAGCCAAGAATCGATCCTGTATCTCCTCGTCGTTGTGAGAGCGACACCTTACGCCGTGTGATCACCAGCGTGGATAAAAAAGGTCCAGTTTGTAAAAGTTTTGAGATAGTCATTCCTCTAAAGCAATCGGAACGATCGTTTATTAGGGGAGTATAAAAGATAAGAAGGTACTTGGAACCAATGATGTGTAGAGATCCGATATATTACGCTATCTTCGTAACGGACCCTCATCCAGTGGGGGTGGCTGCTTAGAGCAAAAGTGGAACAACGCCCTTTGAAAAATAAATATTAATCTGTACAACTATTTTGTCATCTCATCTTACTACATGTTCGGGCTAAATACACATTTACCTTTAATACTTGTATGTTATGTAAGATAGAGGTGGAATATGGACGAAGTGTACCCGCATTTGCGTGTAGGGGGAGTAGAAAGCAATTTAAGAGAAACCACCTTTAATACACCCAACCGGGATTCGATCCACATTCTCTCCATCATCGGCAGTTAAGTATATTGTCAGAGTGATACCTTACTGTGAACCCACACGTTTTTAAAACCGTCTCTAACTGAGGATATTTGGTTTATTCATGAAAATGTCCAGTAGAAATCTTCCTGTCAGGATGTAGATTTAATTAGTACGTGTAAGCATATTTCTATCCAAGATAGGGAGTAAGAATAAAATAATTTTGAAATTCAATTAAATTAATTCCAGGTAAGAATAGTAGAGTGGGTGGATATACTCGTCAGTGGAAGAGGGTAAGTGTTATCATAAGATAAACACTAGACCTCACAGTGTTAACTGCAGGCTTTCCTCCCTCTTTTTATGTTTCGTAAATTGTCGTCTAAGTGTGATATTGCTTAGGGTGCGCCATGCTAAGATGCAACTCAATTTGCAAAGATAATTTAGAATTTAACAAGTAGACAACTTCGCTAAATCGCCTTAAACACCACCGGCTAAAACAAATAACGCCTGGGTTGGTTTGAAGTGTTCATTAGACTGGAGGAGTTTGGATTGTTGTCTTAGGAAAACCGCCGTGAGATGTTTACCTGGGCAACCTTTCAAACATCCATGTTGTGTGTGTTGCGTTACATAATTATCAGGCGTTATCACGGCTTTGTTTGACTTTGCGCTATAAATTCTTAGATGGTCGGTGTTTCGGCACAGGGTTATTGCACAATTGTTTAACAGGAACAATAGTATCTCTAGGGTATTAGTTCCTGGGAACTCATGATTATAACCCCCTTGTACCATCCTGAATAAATATTTATTCACACGTCCGCCGAAAACATATATCAGAATCTCCTTGAGTAACGTAGCAATGTTGACCCAACAACGCAACGCAAACATAAAATAGTTGATTACCAACACTTTTGATAATCTAGCGCTTAAACATTTATTTTAAATTATTGTCAAGATGAATGTTCTCAAATTATAATGTTGTGTCGTAGTATAATCCAATACATCCACAAATGAGCATACATGAAATAATATATACTGTTACAAAAACATATTATTGGTTATGTGCCTTCTTGACACTCCATTTTGTAAGTATGGATTTCAAATAATAGATATTCCTATAGCTTGTAAATATTTATTTTATAAAATATTATTTCAAATAGAATTTGTATAGCTGTAAAAGTGCTACGATTTTGCAATGGCGGGATATTTTTATCTCAAATAGTTGTGGAGATATGACCAAAATTAGACATTTTCACTTACTGTATGTAAAGTCCTTTTCATGGTAAAATTAGCGTAGAAGCTTTGTTCGCGATGTTAAACTGTGTTGTACTAAGTCACTTATTTCACATCTTCCCATCTCTTTCTTGGCATCCCTTGAGGTATTTTTTCTACATACTCCATTTCCAACATTTTCTTTGGCATCTTCTTCCTTTTCATTCTCATTACATGTTTATACCATCTCAGTCTTGCTTCCCCTACTATCTCATATACTCCAACATCCTCATTACATGCCCATACCATCTCAGTCTTGCTTCCCCTACTATCTCATATACTCCAACATCCTCATTACATGCCCATACCATCTCAGTCTTGCTTCCTCTACAATCTCATGTACTCCAACATCCTCATTACATGCTCATACCATCTCCCCCTTGCTTCCTCTACTATCTCATGTACTCCAACATCCTCATTACATGCCCATACCATCTCA
>CABFVX010008398.1:0-24455 GCA_902151425.1 Timema shepardi | reverse complement strand
CATCTCACAATCACCCTACCATTACACATTAGCGTAAGTGCGTACAACCCGAACGGGTAGTAGGACGTGGTGCTAATAATAATAATTAATAATCGTTCCTTCTTAACTCTCCTTCTGAAATTTCTCAATTGTTTTACGTTTCTCTATATTAAAAAAATCACTAGTTTTAAGTTTTAATTAGTGTTTCTGCCAGCCACTTTTGCGTCGGTACGTCTCTAAGCCTTAATAATTTCTTTTGTTTCTTTAGTACTGCCCAAGATTATTATATACCATAGCAATCATAATATAATGCGTACAACCCTAACAGATAGTAAGTTTCGATGATAAAAAAACACATTAATATTGCTTAAGATATTGTTCTTAAATTATGAGTAAATTATATATAAATATTTATGTAAGAATTTAAAAAAATAGAAATACTTCCTTTAAAAAGAAATGTAAATAGAATGGCGTAAATGCTTACATAACCACTTTAGCAATTGAATTATTAGGTGGACGGAATATAAAAAAAATTGTCATCACAAATTTACTCCAGATTGAGTGACGTGTAACGACGATAACCTTAGCTTTTATCGGAGCATAATTTCACCACTTTGGGCCTCATCTCGCGCTTGTACTCTGAGGGAAGGGGAAAGGGGGGACGTAATGGGAGTGAGATCAGTATTCTTCCTCTCACTCATCGCTCAAACCTTCAGTGATTTGGTTTGGGGCAAGTGTGTGGAGAGGGAGGGTTGAAGGTAGGGAGGGAATTGGCGTCCCGGCGCTGGCTTGGCGCCGCTACTACTATACTACCACTTCACTAATATTGACTGTTGTATGCGGACAACAACGGTACATATCAATCTTGATAGATTTAAAAAAAACTTTTTGACGGATTTTATTCAAACTTTATATTTAGATTATGATCATACAGCGAGTCATAACCTTTAAATTTACTATAACCTTAAAATTAAGATAAGTTTAATGATTATTTTATTTTTGAAAATTCGATATTTTTGAAAGAAATGTTTTCTAGTTATTTTGTTTGATACGGATATTTGAGGAATATTTTTATAATATGATAAAAATACACTATACTTGATTTTCAGAGTTAATTAATTAAAGGTTATTTTACTAAAGACTAATTTTTGAAAATTTGAATAATTTAGAAAATCACTCCAACTTCCTGAGCGTATTTGAATTTATTACCAATGCTTTAATAACTGATCCTTTTCTGAGCATAAAATGCTATTCTTTTTACTATTTATTCAAACAGTTGTCACGCTTGTGTCAGAGCTAACCCTAGTCCATCTCATCATAGTAGAATCTAGAATCAATAGTATTTATCTTAATAAATTTACACTTAAAAGTCTCTGAACGGGCTCATTAACGATTTATACCAGGAATAAACTAATATAAATGTATTGTATTTTTTTAAAAAAACTGAAGATTAATACCACAAGGCCAGAAGTATATAATGTAGTCCTAGCTCCCGACTGGAAATTGATTGCTCAAACCCCGGTTGAGTGTACTTATTGAAGTTTTTCATCGTTTCTCTACATGAATATTGGTGTTAATCATAGTAAAATATCCAACATGGCGTAAACTTATTAAAATTAAGTAAACTACAATAAACTTTTGATTTAATCTCACTAATTTTATCGAAGGTCATTTTTTTATCACTGCGTCTTACTATCTGTTTGGTTTATAAGCGCATGTACTAATTATGATAGCTGTTTTAGGGATTAGGAAGTTTATATTTAGGTGAAGTGTACTCTCATTTACGTAAAGTTATAGAAGATAAATTTAGTGATTTAATAAAAATACATTAATTACAAATAATATTAAAAATAGTGGTATTTGATTATCTGTTTGCGGTAATCTATTATTGAATTAATTCATTACTTCATATCCATATCCATAATGTTGGTTCAGGAAAGATTTTATGCTTATTTTTAATTTCATTTAGCACCATGTCTTACTACCCGTTCAGGCTATACGCGTTTGCTTTTATAGACATCACAACTTCATCAAGGGAATATAATTCACAAATAATATCACAAACTGTTACGTAATAGTTGACTACAGGGTCAGTTCGTATAAGTGAACTGAATAAATTTCAATCAAGTGGGAAAACCAACATGGTGGCTATATTAACTATGGAATCACTTTCGCAATAGACTAGACTAGTTAGGGAGTTGGAGGTTGGAATCCCGGTTGGGTGTACTAAGAGTTTTTTTTTACAAAATTATTTTACCCTCTCCCTCCATGAAAATGTGGGTACACTTCCTATAGACGAATTAATCTTTATCCCATTGGCGCTATTTGTAACTACATAGGCGTACAGCCCAAACAAGTATTAAGACATGATGTTGAATAAAATTGAAAAATGACAACCTGGAACTTTGGTTTTACACCGATGAACTACCTTTCCCATTAATTCTTTTGCTAAGTTTAACTATCATGGTGGTTTGTGGGAGTACCTCCTACTCAACGTATACTCAATTACAGCCACGGTGACTCTCTAACTCGCTTAATGTTGTTGAGTGTTACCAACTAAGACGTGTAAATTCTAAACTAGGATGATTAAAGAGTTTTTATCCCCGATTAATGTCCCAGAGTGAAGAGATGGCATGTGGTGATTTGATAGAACACATTCTTGTCACAGTCTCTCAATTATATTATTCCTTTATGGCAAAGGTCTACAGAACACAACAAAACTGGAAAGTGTCCTCAAGCGATTTCGGACCGATGCACTTTGCCAAGCTCCCCAAAAGCAAAGTTGAAGGAGTTTTCTCTGAAGTACATATATTAGGGTGTTGGGAATTTGCAAGTAATCGCACTCAATTCAAGTATCTCCACTGGTGAAGGTATCTTAATTGTGTGTTTGACCACTTAGTTAATCAGGATAAATGTCCAATGCGCTAATTATCTTAAGGCATGTCTTAGTTAAATTATTTGATATAACTCTAAAACGAACTGGTTTCGGTGAGAGTTGGTGTTTCCACCAACCATTTCTCATAGTAGATGGAGACGTAATATATCTAATTATTTAAAACTTGTGATCTCTTCGACAATGATTCCCGTGGTTAAATAAAACAAATTTAAAGGCACAGTGGAAATAGAGAGTCCTATTTTAGCTCCAATTTATTTATTTGCTATACAATCACTATAACTTTTTAACTCATATTAGAATTTGGTTTATTTCAAAATTTCAAAAAGATTAACAATTTCCTTCATATATGGAGTTTCGCTCTATAATTAATTCACTCTAAACAACTTAAAAGAAAATTATTAAACATGAATAGTGTCACTAAAGTAATTTTAATAATTGTTCAAAACAGACTGTCATTAAAAATTCAGATTGTTTGGAGAATTTAATTACTAAAGAATTGGATTGTCAGTATATAAAACTTCTTATTCACATGGATATTTGTTGGCTAAATAAAGTCAAAGTCCTTCAGCGATTCAAAGAGCGACTTCCACAAATAAAAATGTTCTTAAAGAAATAGATATGATCTAATGTATGACCAATATATTTTGCATTCCTTCTTGCTACCATGTTTTAATAAACTCTACTTGGAACTACATGGTAAGGATACAAAATTAAAAACATTATTTATGTAGTTCAAACATTTTTATGGAAAAGTTATATTTTGGTGAACCAATTTTAATAAAATAATGTTTAAACACTTTACTTCGTCCAAAAAGATTGTTATTAATTTCATTACTAAAAATACGAACCAAAAAAATACACTCAAAATCAGCCATCCTCTGAGTTTCCCCGAAGATTCACGAAGATTGGAAACCTAAAACCAGCTGCAATATTATTATAAAAGTATTTTCTTGTTATGAAAATGATTCTGTCTTTATTAATCTCGATTCTGCTGCATTGTAAAGTAAAACCATCACAATTCAAAATGATGAGGCCTTTGGCGACTAGTCATTATTAAGAGGCGCCCACAGTTCTTATGTTTCATGAAAATTGTGTCTATCTACATGCAATTTTAAAGTATTTATAAGAGAAATAAATAATTTAATTGGAAAATATGTATCTTACTTGGTTTATATTTATTTCTAGATAGGAGCAGACATTTGTATTTTAGAAAAAATTGAATTGCATAAACTATAGGTGACCTGGCAGTCCAGGGGTAAGGTGTCGGACTTCTGTGCTGGGGTTTCGGGGTTCAATCCTTGGTCGTGATACAGATTTATCTGATTGCCAAACCCTTCCTTCACCTTTGAAAATACTTGTATTAATCACAACTTATGAATGTGTGGAATGCTAGTCCTCCATCGTGGTTCGGATCCCACGTTAAGCTGTAGGTCCTTCATTTCATCTCAAAATCACCCTACCATTACACATTAGCGGAAGTGCGTATAACCCTAACGGGTAGTAATACGCGGTAATAATAATAATAATAATAATAAATAGAGCTATAAGAGATAAGGTGGGGTAAAAATATAAATTATAATAGAGAAATGATGGGCGATTGCGGGATCTACCATAAATTATAAATCAATTGGGGCTCTAAAATGTTGCTGACCATTGTAATAAGGCATCATTCTCGCATGGATTGCTTGTAACAGAGGGACCTATGTTTAGATCCATATTAGGTGTACCAAGGTTCTTTTTTCCTAAATGTTTTCTCAGTTTCTCTCCGCGCAAATGTGAGTATCCTAAATTCTACCATCCTCATCCTTACCCCACTAACGTAAATATGAGGATACCCCGGACTTGTGTGTAAGACGAGATCCACATATACAGACACACACACAGAGGTGCAAACGTTAGATTGCTCGAATAGAAGAGTAACGCCCTTTTTAGCTCGTCGTAAAATTTGCGTAGAATGGATTCTGCTGAGTCTCTCCCGTGTTTGTTCCCACAGATACCACACGCTCTCTGCCCCTCCCCTCTATATTTTCCCCTCCTCTCCCCGTGGCAGGACAGATAATGCAGTGGCTCATGAAGATATGCAGAGATATGTCACCGTGTCTACTCGCATAAAGGCTGTCTGCTTCCATTGATAAAAGGTACAGCTTTTGAGGTTTCTCTTTATTTGACCTTAGCTACCATAGTTTCACCAAATATATAATTGCAACAACCCTTATACCTTTGAGATAAATACCAGCTCCAGTAGTCACGTTGTCTTAAAGCATCAAGCTCTCAATATATTAAATTTCCGTTGAGGGAGTTTCGGTCAGGTGTTCTTGGGATTGTCTTTCCGCATATGTATCAAGATGGCTTTACTATCCCTACCCTAATTTTATCATTATCATTTCCTACATTAGACTTAATTTATTGTCACTGTTCAATAAAACAAATATAAAAAACCGCTACAATTGCTTGTATTATTTACCATTTAGATGGCTTCAATCTTATGCGGCTACCCCCAGGGATTTA
Source organism: Timema shepardi (assembly GCA_902151425.1). Lineage (NCBI taxonomy): Eukaryota > Metazoa > Arthropoda > Insecta > Phasmatodea > Timematidae > Timema > Timema shepardi. Next base: position 19,072 of record CABFVX010008398.1, on the reverse strand, counting down.
AGAATGACTGTCCCCAAAAATGCCGAGAAAAAAAATTGTTCCTAATAAGCACTTTCACATACTCGATTCATATTAGTTAAGGGGGGCAGCCAAGGTAGTTGAGATAGTACCAAGAATATGTTGCGCTTGAATATTTATAACACTTTAAATAGTGCGTGAGCACAGTGCTTATTATTATTATTATAATTACTGATACGAAACCAATTTCTTTGAACCTATATATATACTCGTAAACACAATTTAAAATTGAAATTTTCTACTCTTAAAAGTAAAAGAAAAGAACTCCCCTGTTTTAGTTGATCATTAATATATAAATGTCTCAGGGACACAAAATGTAGCTGATATAGAAGAATATACTGGATCTTTGTGAACCAAATGATGTAATTTAATAGTGAAGTCACAATAAAAGTTGTTTTGACATTTATATTTTTCTCCTCTGTTTGTTCTTTTAATGCCGGACATCTCCACTCAGGAACGTTATAAACTCTTCTGGTGTCTGACGTTTATGAATTTCTGCTCGAGTACTATCACCTTAGCGAATACGTTATATTTTTACCATTATATTTAACTATTTTACTGGAGGCTACTCATAATGTTGAGAGCATTCAGTAACATTTATATTGTCTATAAATAATTATAATTCAATTATATTATTACTAAAATAGTTTGTTTTCCTTACCAAGCTAGTAAATTTTGGTTAATATTTTACAAAAAAAATGTACCAACCTTATTGGCGTAGTTAGCTAACGCGCTAGTCCCATGCTAATCTAGACTGGTGAGGACGGGGAGACCGAGGTTTGAATCTCGGTCCGGTGAACTGAGGGTGGTTTTCCTTAAATGGTTTTCCACTCTCCCTCCACAAAAATGTGGGTTCACGTCCTCTACATTCAACCTTCCCAATTTCTAGATCATTAGCGTAATTAGTACTTAAGCGTGTAGCCCGGACGGGTAATAAGACGTGCTGCTATAATAAATAATTACAATTATTTTTAGCATTCCATTTTTTTTAAGGTATTCAATCAGTCGATCTTTCCAACTGGTCAATACCCTCAGTTATCTTCGTATACATAATTTAATTGTTTAATAGTTTTAAGTGTGAATCATGATTTCAACGTCGGTGTGATTTACCACTATTGAGCATTTCAAATAAATAAAAAAAAATTTATATGTACAACTTTTGAATAAAGGATATTTTTATTAATTTTTAACATATACATTATTAGTATCTTAATCCAGTTGAATGGAATATCGATAAACAAGGTAATTGATAGGAAGTGAACCTTTATTAGCGTGGAGGGAGGATAAAAGAATCAATATTATAAATCACACTCAGGAAACTCCTTGCAACTCACCCGTCATAGATTCGGACCCCAACTTCATCGTTAAAATGGCGGACAAGTGCAAAATAGTTTGCAACGACGATAAATTATCATATAAATATATATAATGATAATCATATTCTAAAATTAACATAGTTTTAATAGACTATTTTATTATATCTAACATCTTTCAGAAATGTAACAAAGATAGGTAATTTTTCCACTGCAAAAGTCTTATTTGGCATCCTTGGCAAGGAATGAGCGATTTGCTAGGTTTTTGTCAGTCTGTGTTCGTGGCGCCAGGTTTTCTGGCGATTGGGGCCCAAAGGGAGTAACTGGGTAGGGATAAAGGGTGGAGATAGAGGGGATATTTGGGGTGGATACCCCCTGGAAAACATCATGGCCGCCAGGAAACTAAATGTTTTGGCTGCAGACGAATGACGACGCACTGGCGCCCTATATATTTGTCTCTCTTCCTTCTCCCTTGGTGTTTTATGAAACTCTCCCCTCACCAACGAATCAGTTCTGAATTTCAATCATTTTACATTTTATGGATATATTTTTTGTATCTTTTTATGTCTGCCAGTGAAATAACTACTTACGATTTTTCATGTTATATAGTCAAAACAACAATTTGAGTGCAACTGAATAATAATTTCTTCTCTAGCCAAAAACAACGTAAGCTTCAGCCAATCATAGCAAAATAGACGAGAATTACTCTTTATACAATATTTAATGTATTACGTTCTAGTGTAAACATTCATATCAATATATAAAGATATATTCTCATTATGTGAGTGTATATATATTCTCATTGTGTATGTATATATACTCATTATGTATATATATAGATGAAACAAATAGTCGAAACTATTGTTAATCCATTTTAGTGAGGATATTTCCTCATAGATATCATATTCTGAAAATTGAAAAATGACACCTGGACACGGGAATCGAACTATATATATATATATATATATATATAATTTGCACAATATGTTAAAATGGGCTATATATTGTAGATTATGATTTTAAGATATCCGTCATACATAAATATGTTGCTGAATATAGTTAATTATATTTGCCATTGGTTAAATCTTTCAATCAAATTAAATGTATTTATTTGAGGTATTTAACGTACACTTTCTGAATTGACTGATTTAATCAGCACACGAGAATTTCTATGAGCGAGAGGGAAAGGGCCTACAAATCTTATTGGGAAAGGTATTTTCACATACCTAGCAGATTTTTTTTTACGTGCCACAGTCAACGTGGTATAGACGGCTTTACTTCCCCTTCAAAGGAAGTAGTGATACGGATTTTTATAGCTCATTAAAAATCTGTTGTACTCGGCTGGGTTCGAACCCACGAACATTGGGTCCTGAGGCGAGTACTTTCTCACAAGAACACCAAGGTTAACCAATCAAATAAAAATAGTTGAAAAATGACATTAGACACTGGCATTGAAACCTGGAACATTTTATTTAGTGTGCTAAAAACTCTACCACTGAGCTGTCTAGAGAATTGTCTGGCTTCTCAGGATCATTCTTCATTTATAGTTCAACAGTTTGTGATGGACGAGTGAAATTATCGGCTACTAGAGAGCCACCGGTGGTTTCAGGGTAGGTTATACTGCCATAATAACAACTTTTATAACCCGCCTCGGTGGCATAGTTAGCTAACGCGCTAGTCTTGTTGAACTCGACTGCAGAGGATGGAGAGATCAAGGTACGAATCTCGGTCGGGTGAGCTGGGGGTAGTTTATCCTAAATGGTTTTCCACTCTCCCTTCACGCAAATGCGGATTCAATTCCTCAATCCTTCTCCAATTCCTTCTCAATCTCTAATCCATTAGCGTAATTAGTACTTAAGTGTATAACCCGAATGGGTAATAAGACGTGGTGCAAAATAAATTAATAAAAACTTTAATATAAGTTTGGCAATACACACGAAGGTGGAAATTATTTTGGTTACGGTTACAGCCATAGCCTGGTAAATATTTTTATTCCCGTATCTAGGTATAATTTTTCAACTATTTCAATCATCTCTGGAAGGCAATATTTTGTTTTACGTGTTTGGTTAAAATCCCCAAATAAAACCAAATGTTTTGCTCTCAGAAATAAAATATGTGTCATAGAAAAATCTTAAAAGAATATTATATGCTCTCTCAGAAAACTGTGAAATAACTGAAAGAGTTTGTTATATGTCGTAGGTGTGAAATAAGTTTGAGAGAAGGCACCTGTATATTTTAGACTGTTACTTCCCGGAGAATGTGACACGCGACACACACTCACATTGTCATGTGTGTGTGTGTGTGTGTGTGTGGATGCGTGTGCGTCCAAGAGTTATGGGATGATGACAGTAAAGAAACTGGCACAAACAGTCCCCGTGTCGACCATTATTCTACATCCTTACCTCACATATACACTTTCTTCTACGTTTGATAAAAACACGCTACGAGTTTGTTTGTTTTTTTAGAAAATATTTTAAAGATCTCAATGGAAGGAATTACATAAGAATTTTTGTGCATTTCGTCTAAAGTTAGTAGTCAAAAAATGTTTAAAAAAATACATATTTAAGATAAATTTTGTGGGAATGAGCACCTAACGGTTATTTCAGTAGGCCACTTGAGTGTCTTCAAACAATTTTTTTATATATAATTAGTCTTTTACTGATAAGATCCACAAAGTATACATACAGATTTTAAAAAGATTTTTTATTAGCGTTTTAACAGACTTTCGGCCACTTCTTGGGTTCAAATCTAAGCGTCTCGGAAGGGGCTCTGGTCGTTGTTTTAATTGAAACGTCTCAACGATAACCCCTCTATATAAACATGTGCACCTTTCAGCCAGAATTTGGAAATTTGGTAATTTTTTAATTAATTTTAAAAAATTCACTTTAAGAAAAATTAACGCCGTTAGAAAGCTTTATTACTATAATTCATGTAATTTGTAATGTATTTTGGTGGCCATTGAAATGTGATTACCATGGAGAGTAAACAAGAACAACAAATTCTTTTTCTCATGTCACCAATTATATTGATTTGATACAAGACATCTTGTGAATGTGGGGAATGCCAGGTCTCCACCGTGGCTCGGATTCCATGTTAAACTGTAAGTCCTCCATTTCATCTCACAATCACCCTACCATTACACATTAGCGTAAGTGCGTATAACCCAAACAGGTAGCAAGACGTGGTGCTAATAATAATAATAATAATAATATTGATTTGATAAATGTTTTGATGTATTTCTAGTAAATATATTTGATGTATAATTACGTTTTTTGCCTGTAAATATTTTTAGCCTTTCATCCTTTTAACTCAAACCTTCATAATATACACCCTTAATATCTTATACCCTTTATACCCTAAGCCTACGATACCCTTTTAGCCATTTTACCCATTTCAAATATTTTTTCAACTTTTGACCTTAAAATATTTCTTCTTACGGATGATTAATGTAAAATGAGGTAAAAGGTAAAAAATACCAAATAAAGTTAAAAGTAAATATAATAGAAAGGGGCATTAGGACCAAAAGTGCAAAACTGTCACAAATGACTAGAATGTCAAAAAGTACACACGTGAGCAAATATGTTAAAAAGGGCAAGAAGAATAAGCATGGAAAAAATTGCAATAAGTTAATCATTGAAAAATTAAATAGTTATAAAGGTTAAAAGGAATAAGAGAAATAAAAAAGTCAAAAAGGTTCAAATAGGCCAAAGGGGCTAGAAAGGTATTAAAAGGATAAAAAGGTTAATGTGGTAAAAAGCGTACATGGAGTAGAAAGGGTAAAGAGGGTAAAAAGGGTGTAAGATATTAAAGATCTAAGTTGAAAAGTGTAAAAATAATAAAAACTAAATTTAATCAAAAAGAGAGAGACTCTAATGCGCAAAAATGGTAAACAAGGGTAAAAAGTAAATAATAAATTGTATAATGGTTAAAAGGACACAAAAAGGCCAAAAGCGGTAAAATGGAAAGAAGAGGTAAGAGATAAATGAGTGAAAAAGTGCAAAACAGGTTGAAAAGTATAAATGGAGAATAAAGGGTAAACGGGGTAGTGAGGTTAAACCGGGGTAAATGTGGTAAAAAAAAATGCTCAAACACTTTTGATTTGATTTAATTACAAAACCTTAACAACCAAATATGTATGATGTCCCTTTCTTCTTTCGTTTTTACTAACACTAACAAGAGAGAGTTCAAAGTGTAGTAGTTAGAGAAGTTATAATATAATCTTCAGAAGAAAGGTCAGCTTTAAAACATGTTCAGATTAGATCCTTATCTTGATATTTGGAATCGGTCAGCCAATGTTTTGTATATCAATTTAAACCAATAAAGTATTAATATAAATCATAATTAAAGATTTGGTCACTATTTCTTGATTAGTTCTACATATTAAAGATAACAAAGCTAATGTATGGATTCTAGATGGTCACATATAGCTTAAAGAATGGTATTATGGTTAGCAAGTCATTCTGTTGCCAACTTAAATTAATTAATTCTGTTTCTTGTTTTTATTTCCTTAGAAATCCACGCTAGTTCGGAGAGTTGGGATGAATGGTGGACCTATGATGGAATTTCTGGTGAGTGTTTTATATTATATTTTACTTTGTTTAACTACGCATCCATATAAATAAATATATAGATTTTTAAGCAATTGACGCCATCAATTAAGGTGGAATGGAAGTTAATGTGAGTTAAGGTCTACACTTTTTTTTTCTATGACAAATCCCTCTTTTGAACAAAATAAATATTTTAAAGATACGTTTAGTTTAGTTTTCTAAGCATATTAACCTTAACCTTTTTTGAATATAAGTCACTAGCATTATTTAATTTGCCCAGAAACTTTCTTAATGTAAAGAATAAGTACTGGACAAATTATGCAATCCTCATGATATGTAGTTAAAAAAAACTGTTGAGATCATTATGTGTATACAATTAAACTAAATGTATCTTATGAAGAAACATTTGATTGATTGATTTACTTTTGCAAAAGTCATGAAAACTGAAAAAAGGGGGATCTTAACTCTTGATTTAAAGTAAAATTTTAAGTCTCTAAAATAAAACAATTTTTCTCCATATTTTGAAAATTTACGCAAGACTTATTTAAAAATTCACCATTGCGCCACCATTTGAGCTATTCACTCATTATTTAAGGTATTAAAGGTACACTGAAATTTGGGAGTGCCTGTGCGTGATTTGTTATAACGGTGATTTGTTGAAGGGATCTTACCGCAATTTGTGCAAGGTGTTCTTTATATATGGTACATTATATAAAATCATTTTTAATGTATTTACTTTTATATTCTTAACAGATGTAATATTTTCCAAACTGAAAATAATCGAGTATAATACTGAATTTTTTGTTCTCACGTCTATGCTTTGTCTATTTATAAAATACTCCTAAATGTAGGTACTGGTTATTAGTGAATATATAATACATGTGTTTATGATTTTACAAGTTGAAATATATGTCAGTAAACCAGTATTTACATTTATAGTGAATTCAAATTTATATTTTGAGGTGTAAAATCATTTCCTTGCTTACAAAGCCTGTGATCAATGATTTAAAAATTATATTTTGAGGTGTAAAAACATTACCTTATTTACGCAACCTGTAATCAATTAATTAAAAATTATATTGTGTGGTATAAAAAACATACCCTTAATTACGTAACCTGTGACAATTTAAATAAAAATTATATTGTGTGGTATAAAAAACATACCCTTAATTACGTAACCTGTGACAATTTAAATAAAAATTATATTGTGGGCTTTAAAAACATTCCCTTATCCACGCAACCTATGAACAATGAGTTTAAATTTAAATTGTGAGGTAAAAAAATATTCCCTTATTTACGCAACCTGTGATCAATGAATTAAAAATTATATTGTGAGCTATAAAAATATTCCCTTATTTAAGCAACCTAAATTAAAAACTATATTGTGGGCTGTAAAATTATTCCATTTTCTATTAAACCTGTAATCAGTGAATTAATAACTGTATTGTAGGATGTGAAAACATTCCCTTATCTACGTATTCTGTGATCATACCTTGGTCTTCCTATTCAGACAAAAGCACAATAGCGAACGGTTGACTCTAGGAGCGTCAACTCTTGTTTAAAAAGGCTCGCTTTATAATGTTTCAAGCAATGAAATAATTTCCATTTTTTCGAAAACTCGTGTTCAGTCCTTGCAGTAAATACATACATCTTCTAACTGCTTGTGACAGTCCAAGATTAATGTCCCTTCGCACACCGAATAAACAGAATTCTTGAAGTGGTCTTCTTCACAGAATATACTGGTTGATTATACAGAAGACGTCACTACAAAGAGTGAACACAAAATAGGCAGAAGTACACACATTAATAATTCACATGTTTTTTATTTTGACTGTCTCTCCACAGTTCATGGGCTGCCAGTCTTAACAAATTATATTTTGATGGAACTACCTCGAAAAAGACGTGCCCATATTATTAATGGAAGAAATAAATTTAAACATATCTGTAAATAGCTAGATACTTAGATTGACTAAAACTCAATTTTCATAGGAAGGACCTTTGATAGCTTTCAAATATATTTTTTTGATTAGAGTTAAATTTTACTATATATTAGTGTTAATTTATAGGTATAGGTAATATATAGGCTGCAATTCACACGAATTGACGTATGAATACGTGAAATTATATCTAGTAGCTTTTATATTTGTCAGATTTTCACCAACTTAGAAAATTAGTTGTCATGGGAGATGGGGGAGGTTGAAGCCCCCTTCCTTTGAATTTTAGGACTACCCCCATACCCCCATCTCTACCTCCCACACCTTGGAATTGATGGAATACTTGAAGTGAGGTCCCTACATATAAGCACATAAAACAAATCAAGTTATGGTCCTTAGTATATTATCTAACATTCAAACCCCAAAAACCTGGCTTAGAATAATACAATAGTAGTATGTAAAGAATGATAAACTCTAATAATTCTTGTTAGTTTTAAAATGCAATGTTCACATTTGAATTAATACATTTAATATATTAGTAGACAATTCACCCACTCCTTCACATGCACAAATATGAATTCACCTATTCCCTTCCTTAATCACGTGTATATCTATATAAAAATAATATTGACACACTACATCCATTTTCTAGATAAATTGCTTAGAATAGTTCGTTAATTTTCGACGTCTCTACTGAGTTAAGACTAGTCCTATGAAAATTAAAATGTTTATAGCTATAAATTTATTTCATCGTATGTCATACATGACCGGGAGAGAGATATGACCTCCAGGTTCGGTCACCTTATATGTAGACAATTAGCAGCTCTGTTGGCACAAAACATTACCCAGGGTACACCATAGAAGATTGTCTACACTTCGTACCCCACATTGAAACGATGTGATGATAATTACTATAAGGTTATAGAGCCGGTGTTAGTCTTAACCTAACATAATCCTAATCAACCGAATCCTGATGACCGGTGATATCATTTCCATAAGGGAAAAATATCCATGGTGCCAGCCTGGAATTGAACCAGGGACTCATAGACTCGTACCCAGGTGCACTGACCACTTCAACAAGGGGCCGGTCATCTACACTAATATTATAGAGAGGAAAGATTTGACTTTTTGTTGTTTTTTTGTTTGTAATGGATAAACTCAAAAACTACTGGACCTATTTTAAAAATTCTTTCACCAATATAAAGCTACATTATCAACGAGTACCATAGGCTATATTTTATTTTGAAAATTTAATTTATTCCTCATAAAAATGTCGATAGTCACTCATATTTTATGATAGAGTCTATGATNGTGTGTTGAAAATAATAATGCAAGGGGGGGGGGAGGGGGAAGGGTCTAGCTATAACAATAATGCATTAGGATGAAACTTTCTACACAAGATGACTTTCCTTGATCTTTAGTCATTTATCTCGCCATTCCAGTGTGCAATAACCGTTTATTCATGGCTTTCAATGGGAGAGGAGTTAAACATAAGTAGCTCAATGGAACTGATATTATAGAATAAATATTAAATAAGGGATGTCCTGATTTACATAGTGATGTATTGAAATTAGAACGTAGTTGCTTACATTATGATTAAGATTACTACACTTACTATTATTACTACTACTTTACTCTACTTTACTTTAACCAGCCTCAGTGGCGTAGCTGGCTAACGAGCTAGTTGTGTTGAGCTCGACTGCTGAGGACGGTGAGATCGAGACTCGAATCTTGGTCGGGTGAACTGGGGGTGGTTTTTCCTAAATGGTTTTTCACTATCCCTCCACGAAAATGCGGGCTCACTTACTCTAATTCAACCTTCCTAATTCCTAATCCATTAGCGTAATTAGTACTTGAAGCGTATAACCCGAACGGGTAGTAAGACGCGGTGCTAAATAATAAAAACTTTACTCTACACCCATTACTGTTTTCAGTCCAAGTCTGGATCAGTGTTTTATTCAAGCCATATATTTTTATATTATAAGCTGTCGTAGCTCCGTATGCCTTATAATCCAACTTAACACTAGGAAAGACACAACATCCAGTCCCTGGATGCCAATTTATCAATGTGAAAGGGTAAACTCAAATTTTCGTCAATGATAGATTTTCTGCCATGACAGGAATCGCACCCCAGGACCCTTAACTAAATAGTCAGACAATCTACCTACTGAGATAAGGTGTTGGACATATTACTACTACTATGCCTACAATATTAGTTGGGGTAGCACGCTTGACTATGAAGACCAGGCGTCTTATGAAAACCAGTCGCAATGAAGGTGAACGATTTCCCTCAAAGTCTTATTTTACAGCCTCTCTCTCTAGGGCTAGGTGAAAATGTAACATTACGAGTTCACCCCTCTCGCCTCATCATTTTAATTTAAATAGTTTAGAGGACACAGATATAAAAATAAGAAAGCCTCACCTGCACCGATTATAACGTGAATGAAGGTATCAGTTTTGTCTTTGTTGGTTTGCCAGTGATTGGGGCTATAATAACGACTGGCTGTTTAGAGGTTTTTCTTAAATTTTTCTCACTCTTTCTCTTTGATACTGTGGGTACACTTACTCTAGATCATTCCTTCATTCCTACCCCTTAGTGTAATTCATCGGTGAGCACGTGGGCTAAGGCGTGAGCAGAGTGTGTTCTGGATTCTCGGTGACGTGAAGATCAAGATTTTAGCCCTATAACTGGGTGCAACGAGAGTAGTTTTTCTCAAATATATTTTCCCAATACCTCCAAGCCAATAACAAATGCCAGTACATTTTGTATGAATTCTACCATCCTCTTCGCTTCCTCATTAGTGTAAATATATAGATGTTTGCTACCCAGACCGGTATTAAGAGGTGTTTCAAGGAAAGGATGGGGAGATGGATTAAACACATTTTTGATCACTTAACCCCATAAAGGTGAATTATTATTCTTTTTTCCCCTTAATTCCACTAAAGGAAGTACACCCTGAGTCGGGTCACGCTACGCCATCTTTGAGGTTAAGTCAACAACCTGAAAAGGGAGATGATGGATGCGTTAAGAGGTTAATTTGCAAAGTGTTCCTAAGAGACACACACACACACACACAGGACAAGACGAAAGCTGTCCTTCTTGTCGTTGATGAAGGAGGCTTGGAGAGATGGTTGTTTTGTCCTTAGGAGGGATTCTCAGATAAGGAGAGTTAGGGGTCGAAGGGGCTCTGTTGCTAGTACACAAAGTGAGCGATGACTGTTTGCATTGTAGGAAACTACTTGCCTGTGTACTTGCCTGCTATCTATTCTAAGCTTTTGTTTGTTTGGCCTTTACAGCAATCGTGTGGAGTGTTAGCATACCTATACTATCTGAGGTATTATTACAATGTGCACAGTCCAACAGTGTGACACCGGATTGGGGTTATCTCGGCTACTTATGTAGCCTCTTTAAACTTTTTACAGGGCTCATTGTAGCCATGTGCGACCTCACTTGGTTAAGAACACCATGGGAAAAAGTTGAATTTTATTTAAATATACTAGAACTCATATAATTGTATAATAGGTAAATAACATCAATAATCGCGTGAAGTAAAACTATTCCCGGTCAACCGAACAGTAATTGAGCCGTTATCTGACAGTTATGGTCAATGTTGATAAAGCCAGGCTAGCTTTATGAGGCTGAATTAACTCAACAAGTATATAATCTTTTATCTTTATTAAATAACATGGAGACGGATTGTGGGACATTTTGCTTTTAACTGTCCTTGATTTTTTTTAAAAAAGGATAGAACTTCATTTGATCATCTATATTCGACATTTCCAATCCACGACCCACGAGTTCGTTATGTCACGGCCGTACAGCTCAAATTGAGATACAAAATATTTCAGAACTCAAGAACAAATTAGGCTCTTTGAGCTATCGTAAAATATTCTCGCTAATTCCCTTGGAGTAAGTATAATTCTGCTTTTATAATATATGTTTTTATGTATTTGTTAAAAATAAATAATGAATCATTCGTGATTTAATTGCATTTAGGCATTACATGGGTGTTGGAAACAGAAGATGAACTTTCCATATTACTTTTTAATCTAGCGATTGGGTATGCTGTTAGGATCGTGTATTAGATTATAGAAGGGTTGACATTAAATGATACAACGCAATTATTAGGATTCGCAGATGATATAGATTTGTTGGAAAATAGCAAGGAAGCTGTTACAAGAAATTCAGATATTTTATTAGAAACTAGTGAGGAAATAGGTTTAGAGGTGAACGCTGAAAAGGTTATGTATATGATCGCAAAGATAACATAGATTGGAGACGATAAATTAGAGATTATTTAGAGCAACATATAATTTGACAGGGTTAATGAGTTTAAATATGTAGGAATAATTTTTTCTAGCAATAACGATATTAGATTGTAAATTAGTAAAATAATACAGTTGGGAAATGCATGCTAATACTAGGTCACTGAATAGTTAACATTTCGCTTGCTTTCAAGGAAATAAAACTCAGAATACACAAAGCAATAATAATTATACTGGCTGTTCTCTATGGTTGTGAAACGTGGTCTCTTACATTATTTGAAGAAGAAACAAAAAAGCTTATTCAAAAACAATGTGCTTGGGTGTATATTTGTTCCAAAAATGGATGAGGTTACTGGGGAGTGTAGGAGGTCACATAATGATAAGATACATACTCTATACTCCTCACAAGACATTGTTAGGATAATAAAGTCTAGTGGCAGTAGGCAGGATATTCAGCGTGAATGGGAGAATCTAAAACCATGTCCAGGGTACTGACGGGCCAACCCAATTGGAAGAGACCATTTGGAAGACCTAGACGCAGATAGAGGATAACACTAGAATTGATCTGAAAGAAATAGGGTGTGATGAGGTGGACTGGATAGAGCTAGCTCAAGATAGGGATAAGTGGCGCACTTTTCTAAGTGCGGCAATGAACTTTCGAGTTATTAGTTCCATAGAGTAAGTAATGAGGGAGGTACGAGTATTGAATAATTTAAAGTAGATGTGCCAATATTTAAGTTGAGAGAGATTGTAAAACTGTTTATGATAGCACACTCTTAGTATACCCAACTGGGACTCTAAACCTGGCCTTTTCTTCATAGTGCGATTCTAAAAACTGGAGTGTATTTTAGGTGTGATTTTCCTCTAGCCGGAGCAGCATGGGAACTTATTTATTTGGATGGTTAGTGTCGCTTGCCCACACCATCTGAGAGAATGAACATGTACTGTTTGAGTTTTGAAAGTGTTGTAGCTTCCCGTTACTTTCCACAGTGAATTGATATCAGCAAGTGAAAAAGTACCTTCAAATATTACCGAAAAGTTGTATTATATTATTTCTAGGGATCTTTTACATGCTGCATTCGACATAAGACCAGCTGCTTTACTTCCCTTCCGAAGTTATTTGTGAAAAGGATTTTTAACGTTCGAGGGAAAAAAAAACATTGAACTCGGTCGGATTTGAACCCGCAGATATTGGATCCTGAGGCGAGTGCTTTACTCTTACGACCAACTAGGCCATCCCACTCTCTTAAATTGATGGGCAATAAAACGAGAAGAATGGAGAAAAATAAATTGTATGGCATACCACACAGACTTTTTCTCACTTTTGTCAGAAAAACTCTTGAGATTTGTGCAACAAAATGGTGTATTTTTGGATAAACACCCCACCAAAAAAAATTAATAAAATACGCTGTTATGGAAACATTGAGAAAATAGGAACATCTCAGTACAGCAAATAGCATAACAATCACTTTCATTTGTCAAAAAACTTCATGTCAAAATATAATTACTTACAGCTCAGACGCTATTGGTTTTATAAAAATGTATTCCAGATAAAAGATTTAAATTTTGAGTAGTACTAGGATTCTCAATAATAAGTTATTTACATCTCAAATAGTTGCGGAGATATATTTAAATAGGAAATTCCTGCTTATATAAAGTATACTTAAAAGTCATTTTCAAGATGGCAGTAATGTTAAATATGCTTAATTAAATCTAGTAACCTTTAACAGTTGAGCCAATGAAAATCCAATAAGCATAATCTGAGAAAAAGGCTAAATATAAGGGTTTTATCAACACTATCTTGAAACAAAATGGTGGACGTACTTTGTGGTTAGTTTATATGTTAAACGGATGCCAAATTATATCCATACTAAATATCCGCAGAACAATTGGTAAAGTGGGTAGGGCGTAATTGAGCAACAAACTAACAAAAGGCAGACATTTTGTATTTATACTATTAGTACTAGTGTAAAAGTAAAAAGAAAAAGTTCACATATGTTATATTACCTAGATAATAATTATACTTCTATAAAACCCCATGGCTGACTCACTCACTGACATTAATGTTTGTTTACCCACTTCCAGATGAGCTAGAAACTTTAAATTTGGAGAACTTCTAGTATATAGCATGTAACCGATGGGAAAATTCCAAAAGTTAAAAAATGTAAGTGTTACCCCCCCTCCCCCCAAAAATCAAAATGGCGGAGCAACTTTAATGTCGGTGTGGACCTTTCTTTGGAGGTATCTTTTGGCTAAACGGTAAGACCTATCATAAAACTGCTTTGAAATTACATTAGTTTACATCCACTTGTAAAGAAAACACACTGGGGTCTTAGGGGTGGAGCCCCCTACGAGCAAAGCGAGCTATTATATAAAGCTTAAGATTTTTAATGGTCCTTTATTTGGCATCCTTTCGCACCAGAAATCAGGCAGTTTAATACTACAGGAATACAATATGTATAGTAATAAAAACAAAGGTTTCCCGAAGAAAGGGGTTAGTAGGCCTACCGAGTTTTCGCTTTTGGTGTTTCTTTGTTCCTTAGCTACTAGAATAGGTAGTCACAATGTATTATGTTCAAGGTTCACTATGGATGTAAAAAAAAGGAAAAGGCTAAATGGTTTATTAGCTACCTATTTAAAGTTTAAAATTGCTTTTTTAATTGAGTTTAAATAGGCTCTTCCCAGTTGACTCAAGGTCTTAGGCATTACGCTGGACATATTTGAGTTGTAAGTACACCCGAGGTACTCACCTTGGGGTTTTACTATGTAGACTTGAAAGGTTCCACCTTTCTTGGGTTTGTAATTACACACACACCACTGGAGATGTACAAAATTCACTAAAACCAAAATGTGTTTCTACTAACCTTAAGTGAGAGGGTTAGGGACTGACAAAACAAAATATCACAGTTAGAATAAATGTATTGAAATATATGTATATATTACATTTAAATACGTAGTGTCGGCTATGTGCTTGTGCTGACTGTACTCCATTAGTCTGCCTTGTAATGGGATTGTAAATCTATCTGTCCAAATATGTATCTATGCTAATATAATAACGATTCACATAAAGATGTTAAACATTACCTATTCATAAGTTTTATTTGTTAAAGAATCACGATCTACCTATTAATGGTAATATAAATCAATTAAAACAAACTAGTTTCCCTTTGGATTTAAGATTAATAATATTATATTCTGTGAAGACTCTTCGAATTACAATTGATTTGGATATCAATTAAGCCAGAAAAAATTGAATTCTACATTTATGATTATATTAGTTGATATTGCCAAATCCCTCGTTGCCAAGGAGATTCGCAAAAAAGATTTATACTGTACATCCATTACTGTTTCCAGCTTGTGGCCCGGGTCAGTTTTTTTTTATTCAAGCCATATATTTTCCGCTACCGGCTTGCTACACCTGCCATAGCTTCATGTACCTTATAATCTAACTTAAGACTAGGATAGGCACAACATCCAGTCCTCAGCCATTAATTCATTACTGTGAAAGGGGAGACCCACATTTCACCATTGATGAATTTTTATACCATGACGGGAATCGAACCCGAAACTATTAGCTCAGTAAACAGATACGCTATCAAATGAGATAAAGTTTTGGACTTAAAGAAGATTTATACATTAAAACTTAATATAAACCATTATAAATTTAAAACACATATTACCATACTACCAGTCTGTGTTTTCTACACTGCCTCACTCGCTGATGAGATAGAGTAATAGTATACTCTTTTATTCTTAAAGATAAGGAATACAACAGAAGATGTATAATATTAACTTGATAAGTACTTTTTGAGTTTACGGAAAACAAATAAACAGAATGAATCGAGCGTAGAGACAACATACGTACGCCATTTTTCAAAATCTTGAGCTGTATTTTATTTCGAACACAATACTACTCTCTCCGAGGGGTATAGATATAGTAGAAACACTAGAAATAAAGATGTAGGGACTATCTTACATCTAGCCAGTTATTAAGTGACTGGACGATATCAACTAAGCAAATTGACCTCTAATGAATTCATTGAAATGTTTATTCGTATAACTAAATGTGGAGATTCTTAACAACATACAATTGTGGAACGACTGGTTGAATATTTTTCTCTTTCTCTTTCCAACTGAATAACACTATTTTCAAACATTCATGGGCTATAAAACTCAGATTTTTTCACATTCCCGCGTGACCCATATACGCACCTCATCAGTCATTTTGTCCGACGAACTATTAAATAAATGAACCGTTTCAATAGTTATTGCAATAGAATGATTTGAGTGCATTTATATGGGGGTGATAAAAAAAAATCAACGTCAGCATTTCTACATTTTAAAACAATTGTGCCGAGCTTTTTGTCACTAAACCTTTTAAAGAATAAAACACAAAAATGTACACACTTTTTAGAGGGCTGGGTGAGTAGAGGGGAAAGATGGTGCTTGTATTTATCTTCACTGAAGCGTGAAGCTGTGACATCGTAAAATAGCTGCCATGTCGTCTGTATAATAGATTTATCAGTCTCACCTCAGGGCGAGTAACAAAACGTTTTTGTAAAAGAGCGAGAATGTACTATTAGAACAATTCGCTAGGTAGGCTGGTATTGCAGAGGGTTTTTTTCCCCTTCCACTTTGTTGAACCGCGTATGAGCGTGAAAATAGAAAAAACAATGGCTACCACACACAAGAGAACTAGCTAGCTAACAGCGTAAATAAATGAAAGGCAAAAGAGCCCCTAGTCACGCAACCGAAGAATTAACACACAGTAAAGAGTTTTGAGTCAGTGGACTGAATGACCTTTGGACCCTAGCGCTGGACAAGAGCAGTGTTACTACATTAAAAATAAAATTACATTGAAGCAAAAACTATTTTAATATTTAAAAACAAAAAAATATAAAGCATTAGTTTGGAATTACTGCTGACCGAACAAAGGATACATTTGAATACCTTTACGTGCTTTTTTTTCTAAACACAAAACTAGCACCGTTAAGGCGGGTTTCCTCGTGGTCAATTGTACAACTCACGATCACACCCAGTCGTGTATTTACATAGTGGGAACTGGTGGTTGAGAGGCCCGCGATCATGAAAGACTTCTACCGATGTTGGTCTTATATTAACTAACGACCCTTTCGGTCGTGGACAGTCATCCGAGCGTAGACCAGGTCCGGGTGCGTTCGTGTTGTGACAAAAGTGGGACCACGGCTTAGAATATGCGCAGTGGGAACGTCCAGAATCGTGGATTGGTCCGAGTCTATGACCAGTCAAGAAATTCGGGCACATACACGATTGTACAATTTGCCCTTTGAGAACCAAATTTAGTGACTTCTTCAGACGTGTGCAGTCATCTTGGAAGTGGTAAGAGTCGTGGATTGTCTCAAGACTACGAATGTTTGTGAAATTCAGTCAGATACATGGCTGTACATTTGACCCTGTGGGAACCCACCTAAAAGGCACGCAATTTTTTTTTATCGCCACGTTTTACTACCCGTTTGATTTATACGCTTACATACTAATTATGCTAATGGTTTTAAGGATTAGTAAGGTTATATTTAGAAGAAGTGTACCCACATTTGTGTGGAAGGTGAGAATAAAATCATTTTGGAAAACCACCCTCAGTATATTCAAACGAGATTTGAACACCGATTTACCCATCATTGGTAATCTAGTCTACTGTGAGAGTAGCGCGTTAGATCACGCGGGCACCGAAGCGTGTGGAATGTAATTGAAGAATGGTATCACTTGAGGTAAACAAATATTTGCAAGTTTTTTATTTTAAAAATATATGAGCAGAGGTATGCTTTGTTTATTCCTAAGTTTGCTCAAAATCATCAACTAAAATAAGAAATTATTGACATTGTACTCGTTTTGTGGATTGACAAAACAAAACAACTATTAAATTAACCTGATTTGAAATAATTTTTTAATGAGTAAAACTAATTAAAATATGATATAAAATGAAACTAATAAGGTATAAAATTCAAAGAATACAGATATTTTCTGAACGAGATTTATTTTGGCATAGTAGGCGCCGTATATATTTTTGAGCTTAACCACTCCAAAGCATTTCAATCCATGGGGGCAGTTTAAATATTGTCCGAAACTACCCTAGCGTACAGGGGCTGAAATCAAGGAGGAGCGGGAGGAGACAAGGGGATGGTATGATCATACGTAAACATAAGAGCTATTTCATTGGTTTGTGTGTAGGAGGGATGTATTAATAGCAACGGGACGATGGATGAGGGACACAAACAATTATCAGTTTCAATATGGAATTGAAATTTTTGGAGCAAGTAATTTAATAGAATCATGTGACAATATATCTAACAGAGCAAGTTTTTTTGACACCGCTTCTCACCATCACCACGTGTGGGATATATGCTTATATATTCTAGTGTAGTAGGGATAAGAAAGGCTTAATTTGGAGGAATTACAGCTGCATTTGCGTGTAAAGAATTGAAAACCATTCGGGAAGAAATCACCCTCAATAAATCTGACGGGGATTTAAACCCCGATATTCCAGTCCTCATTAGTCATACTAATATTATAAAGAGGAAAGATTTGATTTTTTCTTTGTTTGTTTGTTTGTTTGAAATGAATAGGCTCCGAAACTGCTGGACCGATTTAAAAAATTCTTTCACCGTTGGCAAGCTACACTATTCCCGAGTGACATAGGCTATGTTTCATTTTCAATAAAATTAGGGATGCTTACTAAAACTTGAATAATCTAACCCAAGGTGTAAAAAAATAAACAAAAAACTTCCCTCAATCGCGTGCGCTGCGAAAACTATTAATGATAGAACAAAATGATGTATTACAATTTTTCAGGACACATCACTATCTATAAAAAATTTCATGACAGCATGTCTCTATCTTTTATAGTTACGTCACAATAAGCGTCCTTTTATTTAATTTTTTTTATTAAAATACCACCGCTAGAAAAGGCTCTTTATTCGTACCTAGGTATTGATCGTTATCAAAATAAATAAATCAT